>JBCEWC010017235.1:0-12628 GCA_038996855.1 Solanum aculeatissimum
TGGGTTGGTTCTTTGGTGCCTTCCATTCTCCAGTCATAGGATTGAAATATATACATATAGTGTGTGATTGTACCTCTATTGTTGCAACCTTGTTGGCTAGCTAGTACTTTATCATTTTTGTTTACCTATCTTGATGTACATGACATATTGTTGTCTAGGTCATGAACTAAATGGTCCAGGCTTAGTTTTTCAGATGTTACGTTGTCCGATCTTTTGGTCCCTAGGCTTCTCAACTAGTATGTTCAGTGGCTTGACATATTGTTGTCTAGGTCATGAACTAAATGGTCCAGGCTTAGTTTTTCAGATGTTACGTTGCTCGATCTTTTGGTCCCTAGGCTTGTCAACTAGTATGTTCAGTGGCTTACTCGGCCAATTATGGTATCGAGTGCCAGTCACGCCTCCCCTTCTTTTGGGGCGTGACAAACATGGTATCAGAGCAGGTTGTATCCCAGGGAGTCCACAATGCCGTGTCTAGTAGAATCTTGCTTATGGGTGTGTTATGCACCACACTTATAATCAGGAGGCTACGAGGCATTTAGGGATGGTTACAATTCTTTCTCTAAATAGATCGTGCTATAGAGCAAAGCTATAGGAACATGTGAAATCTAAATTGTGCTTTGTGGTTTTTATTTAATGGACTGCCTACACTCTTGAGATGACATGACATGCAACATAAATGAATCAGAGATAAGGTATCAGTCATTCATCGCTAGGTCAGGGGATATATTCCCCATTGAGGCACACAAGGAGTCTCCAGTATCAATAGTATCAGATTTACCAGCACTTATTGAGGCCTAACAGGGTGCAGTACCCCCAATCACACCTGAGACTGTGGACAAGGGATGAGGGAAGCTATTCAGCTACAGACTAGGATGGTTTCTATTTATGGGAGACAAATAGAGGCGAGAACAGATGTCATAAGGGATCAAACAAAAAGCTCAAAGGTACAAGAGTTTTTTCACTTGACCCCTCCAGGATTTAACATAAACCAGTCCCACTAGGGGTCCATGAGACTTTATAGACCATTTGTATAGGGTAGTGAAGGTGATGCATGCCTCCATCACCGAGGCTATGGAGTTGGCTTCCTTTTGACTACGTGATGTCACCATTTGGTGGTACAAGTCATAGGAGAGATCTAGAGGACCTGATGCCCGCTGCCAGAAGAGTAGGAAGACTTCTCTAAGGCATTTTTAGCCCATTACTTGCAATAGGAGGTTCGGGAGACCTATCTTAACCAGTTTATTAATCTTAGGCAGGGGAATATGAATGTAAGGGAGTACAGCCTTAAGTTCAATTATTTTTCTTGATATGCTCTAGATATTGTATGTATCATGAGCGCTAGAGTTCATCCTTATGTGAATAGTTTGGGGGATCATTTGATCAGAGATTGCAGGACAACATCTTTACAGGGCGGTGTAGATATTTCCCGCATACAGACATTTGTGAGGCTTCCCACGGCTCGTGAGCCTTCCCACAGCTCGTGGCCCTTCCCGTGTGGCCCTGCCTTAGCCAACTTTGGCCCTCCCTTTCTAGAACACTTAGTCCACGGACAGTCCCACCAAAACGGCCATAACTTCCACATTTGAGCTTTGATTTGAGTTAAACCAATTGCGTTGTGAAGATAACTCGAAGAGCTTCATTTTGATAGGTCATAGTCCATACAATTTATCTCGTACAAAGAGACATATCCATTCAAGGTCAGTCCTCCTACACGATTTCATATAAAATTCTCCTGACACGATTCCCTTGAATACAACCACTTAAATAGAACTCATGATCATCACTACACAACCATAACAAGTTCAAAATGGACCTTGATCTACTAGTACGAAATTTGAAAATTTTTGGGTCGTTACACGTACCAAGAGATATGGTCATTCAAAGTCAACCCCGCCACACGACCTCATGCAAAACTCAACCAACGCAATTCCTTTGGACATGGACACATAATTACGACCCATGATGGTCACTAGCCAACCAAAACAGGTTCAAAGTAGACCTTGATCAACCACTGTGAAGTTCAAAAATTTTGGGCCATCACGAAATAGCATGAGAATGTATCATCAATATACTATGACAATATCTAGAGATGCCTCTGAATCCTGTCGGCCTGTGAGTGCAAAAAAGTGATTCTGGTCACTAGTAGAACCTAAGTGTCTTCTCCAACTCTCCCCCTACCACTACTCAGGACCCTGAGTAGACAGTGGACCTAGTCGGGGAGCATTAATTGAGGATACGGAGGCTACTACGGATCCTGAAGTTTGAGTTATTGTACCTCTACCTAACCCCGAGCACTGGCTAATAAAATGTCATGTTCGCCCATAATGGTAACATGCACCTGAACCGTTTCTACACTGCCCGATATAAACAGGTGTTGGGGAAGCTGGTACTATAGGTAGCGGAGACTCACTATGTTCCCCCATAGGAAATATATCTCCCTGACCAGGGGAGAGATGATTGGTACATTCCCTTAGATCCATACCTCT
The DNA here is from genome assembly GCA_038996855.1 of Solanum aculeatissimum. NCBI lineage: Eukaryota > Viridiplantae > Streptophyta > Magnoliopsida > Solanales > Solanaceae > Solanum > Solanum aculeatissimum. The sequence continues at coordinate 2,487 of JBCEWC010017235.1, forward strand.
CTCACACTGTGCCATCTCTTACCTTTGATTATAGCTCGAAGTCCATACATAACATACCATGTATGATATGAATATTGCATGCACATAGTAGACCATAGCAAAGATTTAGCCAATCTTAGCTCATTTGTACACTTATTCTCATAACATCATAATCATTGTCGTAGCAGATATACATGACTCATGGGATCTTACATGTCTTACGAATAAGTTTGAAAACTTAACTCAACATTTAGAATGAAGTCTTAACTCTGAAAATGTTTATAAAGGTGCTTCACATAATGCTTATACTTGGTTTCATGTCAATTAGTAAAACAAAGTATTTTAAACAAATCAAGTGTCTTAGTAGTTTAGACAGGAGCATTATATTGGAGATTATTGGGAATCAACGTGTTACTTTTTAAGTTTTTCAAATATGGTTTTAGTGGGGAAGGAGGACTGATTATGACTACTACATTTCCCTCGTAATCTGCCTTTATTTTTTGTGACAGCATACCAAGAAGAGTAATACCTCAAACACATGGACAGGTAGTCAAGAAAATTGATAAATTAATATATAGATGTTGAATGTCCAGTTTAAGCGAACGAATGGAATATCGACCTAATATTATTATGAAAATAATTCAACTGCAATTCCAATGCTTTTTACAAAAGGTCTTTTTAGCAACAAAATAGTAAAATATAGTATTTAATATTTTGGGAATTCCCAGATTTCGTGCTAAAAGGAAGGATGGAGCTTAGCCTTAACATACCTTCCCAAAGGATACCTAATTGCCCAAAGCTTTTTCACGAAAGTTGTGTCTTACATCCTAAGCTTTGCAACCACTATATATACACAACTTATATACACCTATAAACAGTTCATAATTGAGCATAAATTGGTAAATTTATCATATAGCCTTAGCGCGATGAAACGTCCATAAGAACTTTGTAAAAACGATCATAAAGAGCCACAAGATTATCACCTAAACAAACCAGTTGTAAATCTAGAATAACCAGCAAGAACACCAATTTTCTACCTTCCAAAAACAGCTTCAAACACAACTAATAGGAGGGAAAAATAATTGCAAAGCATAAGGCACAAATTTCTAGGCACAAAGACGAATTTTAACAGTAAAAATTATAAAAAAAATGTACCTAAATCGCTCAAGGATCTTGTAGAATCACTTTCTTCAATTCCTTCACTTTTTTGCAATAAAAATGAAATGTTTGGAGCTCTAAAATGTCGAATTTGCTGACTTATAAGTGGCCTTGACCTACCCAATCCGCGATCCGGTTTTCTGCTCGGGCTATCCACAGTAAAACTGTCATAACTTTTTATTCCAAAGTTGTTTTGATGCACAATTTTTTGCCTTACAAACTAGACTCGTAGATCTTCGATTTGATAGGTCATGGCCCCTTTAAATTTTTATATTTTTGGAGATATGGTCTGAGACATTTGACCCAAAGTTAAGAAAGGTTTCTTAAATAAGCTTACAGTAACTTTGGCCAACCTTTGTCTCGCAACTTTCTTGACTCCAAAACTTAATGTATGACCATTGTGCTATCAAAATAATTCTTAATAATTCTTAACAATCCATTAGTAGCAAATTATACACTCTTAGTCTCATCCAAGAAGTGAAACTTAATTTAAACTTTCTGAAAAGGATGGGGTGATACTCGCTCTATTTCTTTAACCCCGAATATGTGGTTAAGGGATTCCTTTGACCTAAATCTTTAAGTCCTTGATATTAGCACTCATTTGCAGTCTTATTATCCTTAGGTACTATACAAAATCATATACGCCTCATATAACATGCCACACTATGTATATTATGGGAGACGAGAAACATGGGGCCTCACAAAGCCAAAGATTATGAGTAGTCAAGTAAATCATCATAAGAACTATACAATTTTGGGAGATAACCAAACCCAATAATAATAACATGCGAGCTATAACATTAAATTCCAAAGTTCTACCGTATATCGGATAAGAGGAAGCATACTTGCCAAGGTAAAACTCTATCCCGTAAAAACGGGTGTCATGAGTTATGTGGATCCACTAGCAAAATCATATTGATAAAAGAAATTCTACGATGGAATGTAGTTATGAAACTTAGAGATTGCTACTAAGGATCCCTTGGGCCGAGTCCCCACCTCAAGCCTCATTTGATGCTAGGTCAAATCCTATGTAATACTTGTCATAAAATCATACTTGTTATAGATTCATAAGACTTGTCATAAATCATAGTTCATAATTTCCATAAACATGTCATGTAGGAAAGGATAGTCATGATCACCAATCCAAATCATAGAACTCGTTCATAGAAAAACTCATTTTCATGTAATTCATGCAATGTGGGTGTAAACCTTCCATCATTACAAATCATATCTGAATTACGAGTTTCATTGGGATCTTAAGCCACCTTCGAGGTCGTAGGTCACCCTTAAGGTCTTAAATCGTCCTTTTCATAAAGATACTTGAGCACTTGAAAATTAATAATCATGACTAGTAAAGAAAAATTTAGGTAGAAGTACGAATTCCCGATCAGTTGGCTAAAAAAACATGTAACTCGAATAAATTCATGCATAATTATATAGAATATGATCAATTGAATAAAAATTAAGAGAAACCCATTAGTAATTTCATGAACCCTAAGTCGCTTGTAGGAGAAATTTCTTATAATCATCAAAAATCATGCAATTGAATAATAATTCATATTTAATTGAGTAAATAATTAATAATTGGAACCTAATTTACGAAATTGAAGGAGAATTTAGCAAACCCACAATTAAAATTTGATCCCTAAATAACATTATAGAGAATTTATGTGGAAAATCATCAATGTTATACAATTATCATCAATTCATGTCAAAATAGATTAATTATCATAAAATAAATCATGATTCATGTAATTGAATGGAAATTAAGAAGATCCCTCAAATATATATTTGAAATTGAATGAAAAATTGAGAATTTCTTGGGATCCATGGATGAAAGAGACCCATGGATGAATACCTAAATACCTTAGGCAGAAAGTTAAAAGAAACCTTAAAGAAATTCTTTTTTTGATGAAAAACTTGGAGAATTGCTTGCTGCCTCCAATGGGGATTTAAGAGCCTTAGTAGATGGAGAAATTTTTTAAACTGATTAATTGAGAGTGAATGAGGAAATAATTGGGGGTTTGAGTATATAATAGCTTAGGATTTTAGTCCTAAAAATGTCCAGATTCATGAACCAACAAGTAGGAAAAAAGTTCAAAGTATCCTGACTTAAAAATGAAATTTGGGAAAATATATGGCCCAAGTTCGCGACACAGATTGGGTTCAACATGGTTCAATTTTGGACAAAATAGAATTTCGGCCAATGACGATTTTGACCTATCCTGGAGCAAGTCCATGACAAGATCTTGTCACAAACCCTTCTAGATAAGAAATATTTAAAGAAATTTATTTTTCAAAGTACTTGTCCTAAAAATCCACCGAGGCCATTTTTACAATATTTTTCCTTACTACATCATATTCCAACCTCTAAACGCTCGGGATCCAACATCATCTCCCCTTGAGAACATTCGTCCTCGAATGAGATAGCATTAGCTTGAGTAGAGTAGAGTGTATAACTAACAATCCGGCATAAATGCAATTATGCAATTTAAGCATTATTTAAAAATTGAGTTCATGTGAATGCATGCATGTAATAAGACATAGAGAAGTTGGAAGGGAGGAGATCGAAGGAATTTAGCATGAGTAGCTATGTAGCTAAGGCCCGAATGGAAGGAAATGGATAAGGATATCATTTCATCATGTTTGCTTCCACTTTCCGTGAAGTACTTTCAACTTTTTGGTTCTTCCATAAAACCTTAATGGATAAAATTTTCTTGTTCCTCATCCTCTTAACTTGCCGATCTAAAATTTCAACTGAAACTTTCTCACAAGTCAAGTTTTCTTCAACACTTACATACAATGGCACTAGGATCACCAAAACATTTCCTCAATATTGACACATGAAATACAGAATGAACCGAGCCTAACTCCAATGACAAATCTAATTTATAGTCTACCTTACCAATACGCCTTAGGATTCTATATGGGTCAATATACCGAGGACTAAGCTTCATTTTTCCCAAAACACATTACACCCTTCATAGGTGAAATCTTCAAGTAGACCCAATCATCAACATCAAATTTGAGTTCCCTCCTTACATCCGAGTAGGACATTTGACAACTTTGGGCTGTCTTTAACCTTTTCCTTATAAGTATCACCTTCTCCATAGCATCAAATACCAACTTGGGACCTATCAAGGCTACTTCACCTACTTCATACCATCTCACCAAAGACCTACATCTACTTCATACCATCGCACCAAAGACCTACATCTTTTTCGTACAAGGTTACAAAAGGAGTCATTTCAATAGTTGAGTGATAACTATTATCGTATGCAATTCAATCAATGGTAAGTGACCATCCCAATTTCCCTTGAGATCAAACACGCAAGCCCTCGACATATATTCTAGGATTTGAATTGTTCTCTCGGCTTGTCCATTGGTTTGAAGATGGAAAGTGATACTTAACTTAACTTTGATACCAAACCCCCTTGAAAGACCTTCAAAAAGTGTGAAGTGGATTAAGTACCACGAGGCACTCCATGAAGTTTTACCAATTTTTGAATATACATCCTTGCAAAATCCTTGGCACTATAGAAAGTCTTAACAGGTAGAAAATGGGTTGATTTAGTCATTCTATCCACTACCAGCCAAATTGAGTCATGTTGCTTATGGGTACGAGGTAAACCCATTACGAAATCCATATTCACATCCTTCCACTTTGGAATTTTGATATCTTGGCTCAATCTTTGACATTGAACTTTCATTTGTTGGCAATTTAGACACTCTGCCCCAAATCTTGCTATGTCATTCTACCAGTATACTTCCCTTAAGTCTCTATTTCTTTTGGTAGATCCCAAATGAAAGAAATAACGAGAGTTATGGGCTTCACTCAATATCATCTCCCTTAGGTCATCAATATTTGGAACACATAATCGACGTTGGTAACAAAGTACTCTATCTCCCCCTTGAGAGAAAATCTCATCTTTTTATCAACCGTCAACTTCTTCAACTCAACCAACATTGGATCCATGTCTTGCTTTGCTTTTACATCCACCACCAATGATGATTCTGAGTCAGTATGAACAAGAATATCACCCTCATTAGAATTAATCGACCTTACACCTAATTAGGTCAGTCGATGCACATCTTCAACCAACTCTTTCTTGTCACCCTCAACATGTGCAACATTATTCAAGGACGATCGACTAAGGACATCACCACAACATTAGCTTTGCCCAAGTGGTACAACACACTCATGTCATAATCATTTAGTAGTTCAACCCACCTCATTTGCTTAAGGTTCAAATCATTTTGGATAAACACATATTATAAGCTTTTGTTGTCGGCAAATATATCAAACATGCATCCATAAAGATTTTATTTTATTTTAAAATATTTAACTTTTTGGGGAGAGGGGGAAGGGACATGGTAGGGATGGCATGAAAAAAATTCTTATTTGCGATTGATGGAGAATTTTGAAAAATATTTTCTTTGATTTTTGAAAGGTCATTTTTCTTAAATTTGAAGAAAATGATTTGATTTGCAAAACATTTTCTAAAACTTTAAACCAATCAAATATGAGAACATTGAAAAATATTTTTTGAAAAATATTTTCGCCAAACAAACCCATAGTGATGCTATATAAAGCTTACAAGTAGGAGAATAAAAACTTTAATAACATCGGACGGCCAAAGGCATGCACATCCCTCTTGCCTCATTTTAAAGCTGCTTAACTCGTCAACTTTCAAATAAAAATAGCAAACAAAATGTTTTTAAAAAAAAAAAAAACTAATAATAGCAAACAAGATGCTTTTGAAATTGGAATGTAACTTGTGGACAAACATTTTCTAACTTTCACTAGAGTGCCAAAGAAAAACACCTTAGTTTAGAACATGAACAGTAGTGGCTTTCACAAAAAAACATCTTCAATCCCTTTCCTGCACAACACCTAACACAGAGACTTAACAGCGCACCATTTCTCACACTTGGGGATCTGACTGCTGTACTCGCTCGCTCCTGGGGCCAAGTTATGGAAACACTGAATATGTGGAAAAATAGCTAAACCCAACAAAATGAGTTTCAAGCAAAGAGTTACAATAGCAGACTAGGCACTTCATACCCTTAATGAACTCCACGATAGACTGCACCAGGGCAAAGCTCATCCATCCTATCAATATTCCGATACCCATTATTCTCTCTTAAACGTGTCCAACCTCGGTGGGACAAGAAGTCATAAAAATCATCCTCAGAATAAAAGGTTTTATCCTCTGTTTGAACTGGCAAGTCATCGGACTCCTCAGACATGCAAACTTTAATTGTCAAGCCTGCAATCAAGAATTACATTAGATTTTCCTTTTAATTGACGGGATGGAATGGAGATAGGTATGGGAATGGAGTGGAAGGGGAAAGAAGCCACTCAATGGTTGCTCATCTTTAGGATTGGATCCATTAGTCATTTGATGGGAACTTATCACTTATGTTGAAGACATTCCAGCAAAATCCCAGAATCTGGGTCTTTGATTGAACAAATTATCCCAAGAGATTGTTAAGAGGATCAGCATCTAGATTTTTTCAGAATAAAATTGAGAGAAGCAGTATATAATTGCAACAAGATAAACAACACGCTCCTTATTCAGCATAACATAAATAATTTTCTCAAAATGCTGTTTATTTTGCACAAAGATGGATGATTTTCCTGTTATAACACTCACTGAGTACCCAAATATGGCAAGTGGTACTATTTTGAGGCAGCTAAAATAATGCTTTTTATTTTTTTGTATAAGCTATTTTGAATCAGCTCAAATAGTGGTTACTTAGTATTTTCTTGGATAAGCAAAGTGGGATCTACCAAAAATCTGGATAACCCAACAACTTTACGAATCAATACTAGTCTAGACAAGTTGAAGAATTTGTGCCAGTCTACTTTGAGGTAACTTTTTATCTTCTTTCCCATTTTTGGCCTACGTCTGATGAGTTTTTAGCCAACCTAAGACAGAAGACTGCCGTCACCTAATAATATGGGATTTTGGAGTCCAAAAATGGAGTAGTATCACCTTATGGAATTTTCTCATGCTCCCATTAAATTCAAAGCAGGTGGAATGGGGATAAGCCATCCCTGAAGATATTATGTGGATATATATTTCCTAGGAAATATAAATCACTCACAGACAACAAATATGGATAACAATTAAATCAGAAAATACATAGAACTCCCCTGAGTTGGCAGTAAAACTTACTTTAATACTTTAACTTTATGGTAATTCTTAATCACCTAATCTAATTTGAAGTTAATTTAATACCACCCTAAGAATATATTACCAATCTCACAATGAGAAAGTGCATTACGCACATGCCATGTCATTTCTATGTCGGCACCACACGTAGAAAATTATTTAAATTTCTATGTATTTATTTATTTTTTGTTGTTTATTTGCAATTTTTTTTCTTTCCCTTATATTTTTTAAACACTAATTAATTCAAGAAAAAAGGCAGTCATGTGCAATGAATTTCAAAAAAATATATATACTAAGTTGCTCGGATTCTTCACTTTTGGTGCCGCACCAGTGTCGACACGACATGGGTGTGGCTGTGGGTGTGGGAGCCGTGTCCGATTTGGTCAACCGATTTCGGGTACTTTGACTAAAATCGATGGGAAAAGTTTGGAAGGTTCTAACGATTTCTGTAATGAATACAAAAGTTAAGGTGAAATTGAAGAATATGGATTACCTTTTATATAGAAATTTCTATGTCACGCCTTTTTCTTCAATCACCTTCTAGGATTTTCTTCAAGTTCTCCATTTAATATCTCATAATTTAGGTTTTATCACTCTATTATTAGATACTTTTATTATTTTTAGGCGAATCCCGGCACCCGTATCCATGCATGGATCCATATCCCCGAGTCTTAAAAATTAGATCATGAAGGATCCGACCTCTAGATCCGCACCCGTATCGGACACCCGCACCCGAGTCCGAGCAAATTAGTGTGTATATATATATATCTTCCACTACTCGCTGACCACTTGCATTACTACCATTGTCGGCCACTGATGTTAGTCATCCTTACATTTTATTTTTATTTTTTTAATGACAAAAGGAACCCGCAGCTGCTATCCTTTGGGTGTGCACAGGATGTGCACAGGGTAAACCCTCGCTCCTATGCAATAGCAAACTACATAGGAGAGGTAATCCACACTAAGCAAGCCCGGTGCGACAAGTTTGACCCAAAAGGCAAAACCCCTTGCTTTCGCTGGCACGGGATTTCGAACTTGAAACCTCCAACATGGATGTCCCAAGCCCAAACCACCGGGCCACCCCGAAGGGTATATCCTTTTCGGGGTGTACATCCTTATATTTTTATATAATATTCAATTTTTAGTTCCTAATTATTTCAAATTATTTCACTATCCATCACTTGCATCGCTATTGCAACCACCGATTCTTAATATTCAATCAACTGATCATTTTCTCCACTAAAAGTCTTTATTTTTTAAGAAAACTTAAAACTTTCTAAAATCAAAAATCGAATTTTGAAAGTATAAAGTAAAGAAAATTATACGAGCAATGAAGTTTCCTACGACATTTATATATCTATTTCATCAAAAACAGATGGATTGTGGAGAGTGGAGTTCGGAGGAGGAGAAAGGGTGTAGGGGTAATGTAATATCCCTAATTACTAAAAGTAGGGACAACATTGTCTTTTCCCAAAAATAGAAAAAAAAAACTAAAAAAATAATAATAAAATAAAATAGATAACTTAAATAAAAAAGGGAAAAGGAGATTCAGCCCCAGCAGCAAAGTCGCACTCCCGTAGAAAAAATATAAAACAAAAGGGAAAAAAAGGGGGCCAACAAAAGTTTTGTAGTTTTTCCGGTGAATTAAGGAGCGAAGAAGAGACATCAAAAAAAAAAAGTTTGGTTCTTCGTAAAACAGAGAAGCAAAAGAAACGGTAAGTTCTGAACTCAATGGATAAATTTGAAGGGTATACACCATAATTATGAAAGTGGGATGGAGAGTTTAAGAAAATAAAATTGATTCTGGATTTGGGGTACTTCATTTAATCCATGAAAAAAAGAAAAAAAGATATATGTCTATTATTATAGGTTAAAGAAGGTAGTGATAGTAATAACTTTATAATGGTGAACTTCAATTGAATGAGGTACGAAAATTTTCACGAATAAAGATAGATTATGTAAATGGTAGTTTTTTGTTGTTATCTTTGGAGGAGAAAAAAAATTATTTGCAGAAATCTCTTTGAATACTAACTTAAGTAAATCAAGAGAGGGATGGTTAGAAATTGCGACTCATGGTCTAGAATGAAGAATTTTAGAGTCGATGATGAAAAGATATAAGTTGGATTTAAAAAAAAAAGAGAAAGAATCGAGATTGAATATGAAAACGAAGGATTGGAGTATTTGAATTTAGTTAAGAGTTAGCTTAATTAAAATAACTAACACAAGGTCAATATGATGTGATTATGGATTTTATCAAAGAAAGTCGTACGGGTAGCTTGAGAGGACAAGTTGATATTTCGACAGGAGTACATTGAGTAGTAATCTTACCACAATTTGTATTTTATAAGGTTCATGATTTTTACATGATTTATAAAGTGAATTGTTATCGAATTATTTGAATTTGCATATGGGACAAGTCTTTTACTTGATTTGATACCAAAATAGTTATTTGTATTACAAGTATGTTGAAAATTGAGATGATTACTGTTATTGAAAGGATTTGATATTTACGGGAGATATAAGTATTTTTACATGTGTTTTTCATCAAGTTTGACATGATACGATTATACGACTGTATTTTTCCATGTGTTTTCATTAAGTTTGACATGACATAATTATATGACTGAAATGCCTTGCACTACTTTGAAAAGCTCACATGGTTTATAAAGAAAACTATAAATGGGAGTAGACCATGATGAATCCCGTAGCTAATGGTGGGTTCGTTAGACCTGGTGCACCTTGTATTTTTTGATTACTGATAGAGCCCTCGCTAGTGGGAAGGTAGAACTAGCATTCTGTTACTGATATCCCTCGAGTAGGGATTTA
>JBCEWC010017236.1:0-12628 GCA_038996855.1 Solanum aculeatissimum
GTCCAAGTTTTGTTCTTCCACAAGCTGCTCCACCATATTGAGGGTTGGTCCTGCCTACAAGTAGGAAATACGATCCCCAGGGAAACCACATCAAAGAGATTATTCCAACTTAACAACCAGAACTCACATAAGCTTCCAGGTCAACTTCATATCAAAAGAATTGGATTAACAAATGCATTTTCCCTAATAAAACAAATCAGTCTCACAACAGCAGAAATGTGAACGTAATTAACTTGTTGGCATCTTTCTTCTATAACTTTGATTTGTGTGTACTATAACAAGAACATAATGAAACAAACACGGGTGGGAACCAAAGAATTTAAATGGATATATTTGGTTTGTCCCTAAAATTTCTCATAAAGCTTAATTTCCTTCTTTTCTATGAGTCTCTTCTCCAATAAAAACTAGGTTTTCAAAGCCAGACCCTTTCAAACAGTTTCAAAGCATGGAACTTTTGTTCCAAGAGATCAAAGCAAATGAACTTCTAAACTGGAGGTCAGCCAACACTTGATCCATATGGAGACAAAGATTTATCTGAAATTCTCAACATCACGAGATAGACTTCTAGGAAGCACATTTGACAATCCAGATGTAAAATGGTACAGATCTCCAAGAATTTCTCTTTTCCTCAACATAGGATCCTCAGCAATGCTTTACTCACTTCAGGATTAGTTCAGAAGAAGAACAAGGGCAAAAACAACTTATATCTTGGTCAAAAAGTCCACATGCTGAAAAGTTTCTAGTGCAGCCGGTCAACTGAAGACCAGTTAGCACTTTGCGGTCCGCATAGACCGAAGGTGCGACGTTTGTGTATCTTTATTCTTCTACTGACCTTACAAATATGGATATGAGGGCAATCTAACAGGAGTGCATCATTCATTTGAATAACTTTAATAAAGTTAAAAGCATATGATATGTACCTGTGTCTCCACACATAAAGACTCAAATTCATCCTGCAACATTTCAAACAGACAACACTTTCAGTATTACCCTTGAATGAGAGAATTACAAAATCTAACTACTACTATATCTGATCAATTTGAAATGAGAAACTCATTAAAATGCTATAAGTTCGCTAGTAAACACGGAATAATACTTTGAAATAGCACCATAGCCATAGCAAAAATAAAGTCAATAAGCAGGTGACAAACAAAATTAATTGGACGACACTTTATATGTATTGTCTTTCCACAAATGAGAACTATTATCCAGAGGACTTCTAGTCATTTTGAGAAGAAATGAAAGGCTTAAATAAGAAGTTTGAAACATAATACAAGTAAATATTCAATTTTATATGTCAATATTCCTATCATCGGAAGGAGGGGAGGGAAGAGGTGGACATGCGACGTGAGGAATGAAGTAAAGTATAATTCTTCAAATTACTCTTAATGAAGAGGAGATAGCACATGAAACAAAAAGAAAGTGAGAGGAAGTAAGATTTTCCCTTTCTTATTTGTGTAACTTCCGAGTTCTAACTGATGATGAATCATCCTATTCAGTTCTTCTTAGGCCTACCACTACCTCTCCTAAAACCTTCTATAGCCAACCTTTGAGACCTCCATACTCGTGCATCTGTGCACCTCCTCTTCACATGCCCGAACCATCTCAGTCTTACTTCCCTTGTCTTTAACATCACAAAGCTCACTCCCACCATATCTCGTATAACTTCCTTCCTAATTTTATCACTCCTAATATATCGACATCCATCTAAGCATCCTCATATCTGGTACCATCATCTTTTAAACTTAAGCATTCTTGACTGGCCAACAGTCCCACATACAGACATCCCGTAACGATGCATTTAACAGGCTATTAACCAGTAACTGTTAGCAAGAGAATCAATTAAAAAAGTAATCAATCACAAGTAAAGATTATGCTTGTAGCAAAGCCCCAACACTAACAGAACATATATCAAACAGACCAAAGCCCCAACACTAACAAAACAAAACCAAAGATGTTTTTGGGAATGATGCATCAAAACTGCCTATTAAACAAGCTCAACAATCATCACAAACAAACCAAGATAATTGATAGCAATAAGATATACACATCTTCAGATTCTTAATTCTTTTTTAAAGGAAAAAACTTTTTTACCATAAACTTCATTCTCTAAAACAACAATAACATACTTCCATGCATTAAATTCCACCTAGAATGAAAAGTGCAATAAATTGTGCTAACAGCATACCTCTATATCCTCATGCAAAGAAGTAATCACCTGGAAAAAAATTAAACCACTTAAAAAAAGTAACATATACAGAACTAAGCTATAAAAAAAGTCGAATTTCTCCAATTTCCAATTAAGCTTTCCGAATTCTCAAATTCTGAAGCAATTTCCAAACCCACCTCCGAATTTCACAAATTCCGAATCCCTTAGAACTTTTCCAAAACAAACGAAAAGAATAAGAACAAAAGCTAACCTGAATGAACAACCGATGAAGGCGTTCAAGTTCTGCTGGAGCAAAATTAGGGAAAGCTTTACAAAATGCCTTCAATTAATTCATGAAAGCAAAACAAACAATCAAACAAGTGTTTTTTAGGGTTAAAACAATCTACTGTTCTGTATTTCTCCAAAAAAAAAAAAATCAAAAAAATTGCACCTCTTTAGAACATGAAGTTAACAAGGTGTGAATTCCAAGCTCAAATGCAGTTTTCAAATTCGTCTGCCTTGTTCCTGGAATCTCTTCCTTTGTTTTCTCCATTTCTTCAACAATGGCGGGAGATTGGAAAATGAAAGTGATCTTAGGGTTTTGAATTTTATTTATTTATTTATTTATTTATTTTATATATATTATCGTTAATAAAAATGGTGCATATATATATTCTCGTTGTCTAACAAATGACGTCTGCTTACTTTTTTCGTTAAAAAATTCAATTTTCTTAAAGTCGTAAAGTTGATTTTTTAAATTTTGAAAATGCCAATGGTTCGTTTATTATTTTATGAGAGTAGACCCGATTAAAAAAATTAATTTTTCGTTTATTGAGATTCGATCCAAATACATTTTATGACTAAGTAAAGTAGGAATTGATTTTTTTTTCTATTTAGGTAGGATCTAGAGGTGGAAAAGAAGGGTGAGATAATTTTTGAAAGTCATGTGACATTTTTTGAAATTAAAATCGGTATTATAATTTTTCATTATGTAAATATAGATATATTAATGAAAATGACAAATATGCATTATTTTTAAGACGATCGGGTTATATGTGTATTACCTTTTTAACAAGGGATATATTTGCTCTAAATCATAAAGTTGACCAAAGGATGTGGTGCAATGGATGGAGTTGTTCCTCCCTTAACCAGAGGTCTCGAGTTCAAGCCTGAATATGAAAAAATCCTTGGTAGGGAGTGCTTCCCCTCGAATGGGGCCTTACGTGGCACGAATTCGGAATAGTCGGGCTCTAATCTGGATACCAGATGGGAAACCAAATGAACTATGCTACTTAAAGTTGGACCCAAAGTTGGAAGACACAAGTGTCAGTTGAAGCCAAGTTAAAAGACATATTTGCTTAGACTCGTAAAGAATATCAATGGGTGCGTATCGAATCCTCAAACACAAATACACTTCTGTAGGATCCGACATGAAAACGGTAATATTTTCGGAGAGTCTTGAGCAATATAGTATGTACATATGGACATGTTAAGCTCAGGCAACACCAGTATATTAGCACAACAGTTTGGACTCTGCAAATTACAAAACAGAAAAACTGATCAATTCTCCTCAGTGAGTCTTGCAAGCAGATACAGGCAACCAGAGCATAGCAACACTGAAGCAGAGAAGCAAAGCAGATCTAATGGTGTGTGTATAACAACCTTCTTACTCTTTTCGAACAGACCGATGAGAAGAAGCATCACGATCACATGACCGACTTTAGTCTTCATCCCGCTAACAGTTTTTACTTCCAACCATCTTGGTCGTTCCTGATAATTGTGTCGATAAGAAAAGAAGAAGATGAGCTACATGTTCTGTGCAAGAAACACGCGATCAATATGCAGTTGTTAGTTCCAGTGGTGAAACCAGGATTTTCGCTTGACAAGGAGATTGAGCATACAATGTATATATATATGAAGAATTTTCTATGAACACCTATTTGACAAGGATGATTTCGCCACTGGTTAGCTCCAAAGAGACGATATTTATGATATTCGGACTAACCTTAAGAGTGAATATGCCGAATAAATTTGATTGATACGGAGATTTTTCATCCAACGTTGATTTTGACTTGTCGAGGTTGCTGATGAAGAGCTCATAGAGACCCATGCCAAAGACTAACATAACTGTCCCTAAGAGATATATATCTAAAGGAGAAATTGAATACCAGTTAGTAACTCATAAAGCATAGACAATCAAGACAGTACTGCATAGTCTGATGCACAAAGCATCCCACGTTAGTAGGGTCCGAGGAAGAGCTGCACCCCTAGGGATGTGACGTAGACAGCCCTTCACAAGCACGAGTGATAACTTTTATGTTGCTCGTACTCTTCAAAAATATTGATCAGTGCATGTCTGATCCTCCAAAAATAGTATATTTTTAGAGGATCATACATGGTTCTTATGAGAATGTCATTTTTGACAGGATAACAACTATCTTTCAACTCTTAGCATTACAAAAACTGCTAAAAAGATTAAGTTTTTCTTGTTTACGTTACAAAAGATTGATAAACGGCAAATCTCTTTGAACATTCGTTTAAACTTCCATCCTCCTCTTCTTGTTTACGTTACAAAAAGCCTCGAAAACTTGCAGACATGAAGTGAAAACTAGCTCATAGATTACGCGATAAGAAATGAGAGCCATTAGGAGATACTGCATCTTTCTTTGCTTATAGTGATAAAAGCAACACGCACACGACAAAGAAAGGATCATTTCAGGAGTTGACATGCAAATAGTAGTTACTCCAAGCTTACCTATAGCCTCAACAAGTAACAATATGACTTTTGCTCGGCTTACGACATATTCTTGGAAAGCTGCTGTTATATAAGTGCAACCCTACATATGGAAACAAGTTAAGTTCAACCATTTTGCAACAAAAACATTCTGAATGTTTATTGCATCAAAATTTACCTACATTTAGTAACAAAATAACAACAGAGCTTATCGAAAGTTCTGTTTTCTACAACAACAAACTCCTGGCATTGTATATAATTCGTATATCGAGACCAATTAATCGTTCACTCCGGTAAGTCTAAGGAAGTTTTTGCATTGGACAAACATTGTTTATCAAAACCAATCAATCAACCAACTATTCTTGAGGGAAAACAACAGAATGCACTGCCAAGACAATTAAGAAACTCATTTGATATGTATAAATAATATACTCAAAACTCAACAACGACAACATACCCAGTAGAATCACACAAGTGGGGTCATGGGGAGGGTAAAATGTACGCAAACCTTACCACTACCTTATAGAGATAGAGAGGTTGTTTCCGGAAGACCCTCATCTCAAAATATCAGGCCCCAAAACACAGAAGATACTAGATATGAAAGAAAAACGACTAAAGTGAAAAGCAAATGATAATATATAAATACAATAAAAGTGACAACTATAAGACGGACAATAACAACACAAGATATAAAGACACGACTAATCCAACAAGATTTTATTTTTCCAATCCTTTGTTCTTAAGCAAAGAAATACAAAAAGAGTACCTTGATAAAACAAAGAAATGATCCAATCAACAAACCCCAGACTGCAAGAATAGCAAAAAACCTACAGCCATAAATCACCTGCAAGACACAAAAGACAAATATTCGGATTCAAGATTTGAACTCGATAAATATCTTCAAGGTTTTATGCACAGAACGCATTGACTTTTAGGTGAAATATCTCAGGATTAAGTTTGGAATAGATTTATACTGTTTTGGTTGACAGTAAAAACTAATCCCATATTAACTTTATACCGTCAACCAAACACAATATAAATATTATTCCGACAATATCTCACCTTATCCAATCAAACTTGAGATTATTTTATCACATCTCTAGGTAGAATAAATTAGTCCAATGATTATAATACTAGGACTATAACACAAGGATAATTTAGTTCGTGAACTAAACGATCCCTTACACCTTGTTTGGATGATTGTTACTTATTGTACTATATTGTATTACTTCCTCCATCCGATTTTATGTAGCACCGTTTGACTTAGTAAGGTATTTAAGAAAAAAAAAAAGGAAGATTTTTGAAACTTGTAATCTAAAACAATTCTTAAATATTTATATGGTCGTAAGTTATTTCATTAAGGGCAAAAAAATAGGAATTTTAAAAGTTAAATTTTTTCCTAGTCACAGTAAGGGACATTCTTTTTGGGACGAACTAAAATGAAAAAGATGTCGTATAAAATAGGACAGAAGAAATATTAGTTTAAATACAATATTTGTTTTGATTATTACTTAAATTTTATTATATTGTATCGTTTAAATCCAGTCTCATTTATATAATGAGTCTTATTTTGTCTTTACACAGTAGTCCGGTATCATTCAAATTGTTGATGTGTAAGATTATGAAATGGGAGAGAACAATACGGTTTATTCAAATATTTTATTTATTAAAACAATATAATTCGATACAATACGACATAATAGGATACATTATGAAACAATACGTAACAATCGTCCAAACAGAGTGTTAAAAGTATGATTATTCTAGTAAATGTTTATGGGTAAAGCAGCAGATTTCACCTTTTCAATAGTTTCCTCTGCAATTTGCAATTTCGAATCGACGTCCGACTGAATCGCCGGCGAAGAAGCATGAACTGATGACGGAGTGAAACGAGCTGACCCGTTAGAAAGGGCGACCCGAAATTTGACCCGACAAGGGTGAAATTGAGGAACCCATTTGAGAATCGAAGCTGATTTTGGGTTTTTGTTCAACAATGGAGATATGGAATTTGTAGCTAAGCTCCTAGTAGTCAATTTCATGGTCGACTAATTTTGTGCATCAAAGAATTTCTTAGTTTTATCTCTTCTTTTTTTCCACATATTTGAAAGTGGCAAAAATATAGGAGTAAAAAGATATTTTGATATATTTGACATAATTTTAATTTAAAATTATAAGATTAATTAGAAAAGTTTGGTTGGGAGCCTTAATTTCAAATGAACCTTATAGTAGTGTTGCATGTCAATCGGTTTGGTTGGATTTTGAAGTTTATTGGTTCTATTTATTGATTATCAGTTTGTGAATATGCTAAATCGTTATAAAATCGTTAGGATATTGACTTATCGGTTATTGATTTATCAGTTATTGATCGTTTTCAGTTCGGTTATCAGTTTTACTGTTAAGATTTGCAAAAAAGAAAAATCTCTATTAAAAATTACGTAGAAACAAGATGACAAATCAGTAAAAAGTAAAAGTATGAAACTATCAAGAATTTTATATATCAAATAATACAAATATAATTATGTAATTTATTATCGGGTTATTGGTTAACCCGTTAAGAAAAAAACATAAAACCATTAATGACCAATAACTCAATAATAAAAAATATATAAATCGTTACTTTTTGAATTCAATTTTGAACAACCTACCTTATAGTGCGTGATTTGAATTTAATGAAAGTTTCAATATAGACTTTAAATGTCATCGACAACAACAACATACTCAGTGCATCTCACAAAGTAGGATTTAGGACGAGTAGAGTTTACGCAGATGTTATTACTATCTCAAGAAGATAGAGAGATTATTTTTCAAAAAATAGTGTATTTGCTCCGAAAAAAATAAAAACTCTATAAGTAAATATTAAATAGATAAAAAATTTAAAATATTACACGTGTATATTAATTTATCATTCTAAATTATCTGTCATGTTTCCGTTTAAATTTACAGCCATACTGGAGGTGCCGATGCCATTTCCTAATGAACCTTATAGTAGTGTTCCATATCAGTCAGTTTGGTTCGATTTGAAGTTTATTGGTTCGATTTATTGATTATCGATTTGTACATATATTAAATTGTTAAGATATTGACTTATCGGTTATTGGTTTATCAGTTATTGATCGTTCTCAGTTCGATTATCAATTTGACCTATAAGATTTGACCAAAAAAAATTCTCTATTAAAAAATACTTAGAAACAAGATGGCAAGCCAGTAAAAGTAGGAAACTATCAAAGATTTTATATATCAAATAGTACAAAGATAATTATTTAATTTATTATCGAATTATTAGTTAACCCATTAAGAAAAAACCTAAAACCATTAAGAACCAATAACCCAATAAAAAAAAAAATTTAAACCGTTACTAAAATTGCTAAACTAATAACTTTTTTTTCGATTTGATTTTGAACAACCTACCGTATAGTACATGATTTGAATTTAATGTAAGTTTCAATATAGACTCTAATTTTTTTTGGTTTTTTTAAACTGGGGTAGGAGAAAGAGAAATGGGGAGGGGGATTACAATGTAGGAATCGAACTTTCACCAACAAGATGAGAGTTCAGGTAGTCGATCAACTGAGCTACTAAGATTCCCATATAGATTCTAAATATCGTCGACGACAACAACTGCATTCCACAAAGTAGGATTTAGGACGACTAGAATGTACGCAAACGTTATTACTACCTTATGAAGATAGAGAGATTATTTTAAAAAAATAGAGTGTATTTATTGTAAAAAAATAATAATAAACTTTAAAAGTAAATATTAAATAGATAAAAATTTAAAAATATTACACGTATTTATTATTTTATCGTTCTAAATTATCTGTCGTGTTTCCGTTTGAATTTACACAAATATTGGAGGTGCCGGCGTCATTTCCACTTGCAAAGCAAATTAAAAATAAAATCATGTTATTATTTAAATTACTACTAGTTATAGGTTCATTGAACTTATAAATATATATATTTATTTTTAAAATTTATTATATGTACTTTAAAAAAAAAAAAGTAGATAGATTATTTTTAATATTTATATAAATAATAATATTGTACTATTTTTTAATTTTTATATTATTCTTTTTAATATTCATATAAATATATATAATTTGATATAAGATTAATGGGTGTTCGAGCACTCAAAAATAACATATAAATATATATATGTGACTATAAATTATCCATTTAAGGTAAAATTTAAAAAATATATATAAAAAAAAATAAAAAAAATATATTACATAAGTTAGAATATAAAAGTAGAGTTTGCATTATTTTCTTTAAGTATTGACCTATAATATAATCAGACATTTTTATGATAATCTCATTTGTTTCGATTTCTTTTCACTTTTATAATATTTGACTGATATATACCTATAATAATATTTCACAATCAAATATTATATAATTATAATTTCTATATAATAAAATTGTATTTCTATAGAAATTATTATTAGAAAAAATATTATAATTATTATTAAATATAATATGAAAAATCGATTCCGAAAGAACTTGTAAAAAAAGAAAAATACAATAATACATACAGCATCTTTGACGTATTTTTATATTTTCCTTTCAATCAAATCATATGTCTATTCAAATTTTGAAACAATAAAGAAAAAGGAATTTCATATATATTAAAATTATAATATATAAATTATATTATATTAATTATTATATTAAAAGTAACGAATTACCTGTCAGTTCGCCGCATTAATATAAAATATTTTTATATTTTTTAATTTTATATTATATAATTTATAATAACATAAATATAATATTAATAATTTTTTAAAAATATTTATCCTTAATTAATTATGAGTAAAATATTTTTCTACCAATTAAATTAATTTAAAGTAAATATTATTTTGTATCGTATGCATGAAATTTTCGAAAAATATTGATGCTCCTATTAGGAGGTGCGAGAGGTTGGATTTAGGGGCTACACGGAGGAATAGAGGTAGATCGAAGAAGTATTAGAGGGAAGTGATCAGACAAGATATGTCGACACTTGATCTCACCGAGGACATGACTTTAGATAGAAAAGAGTAGAGAGCGCGTATTAGAGTAGCAGGCTAGTAGGGATAGATTAGTAGGTTTAGTCCGATCTTTATTATCATGTGGTGTCATTATATCTACCTTCTATCATTATTTTCGTTATTAGTCGTTCTTCCTTGTTTTTACTTTCTTTTTCTTTGTTTTCATATCTAGTTTATTCTGCTTATGGGTTTTTGAGACGACGATTACCCGGAAATAACTTCTCTACTTCTATGAGGTAGTGGTAAGGTCTGCGTTATTTTTATCCTTCCCAGATTCCACTTGCGGGATTTCACTAGGTATGTTGTTGTTGTTGTTTATTGTATGCATGAAATTTTAAATTTGATTTTTATTATATATTATATTATTCTTTGTTAGTGACAATGTGAATACTTTATTTTATTTTAAAAAATAAAAATTAAATGAGGAAATAATTTGTCCTATTAACACTATGTTTGGTATATGAGGAATCATTTCAACTCTTATTTTAATTAATTTTAATTTTTTCGGCGCTCTTTTATTTATTAAATAAAAAAATTATTTTTAGAAATTCCTAGGATCACCTTTTAATTATTCTTATTCAGAAAATTGTCTTTGTAATTTAATTAATTAATTAATTTTGGCCATTAAGAGAGGGAACTAGATTCTCTCGTAGAAGTCTTGATAAATATTTTTTTAATTTTTTTAAAAATGGTTATCAAGATTTGATATCTAAAAATATATATTTTAAAATGGTTACACATGATAAATAAGTAACAAACCATGGGTAACTATTTGTGTAGATTATCAACGTGAGTCGTAGTTGGATGGTTCGAAAATTTTCTGTCTTTAATTCGAGATTTTAGATTTGAACTTCTTGAAATAATGAGAAACATTATTGGATTCGATGTTACTTATTTATCATGTGTAATCATGATTTAATTGAATTTTAATTAATTATTTTTTTTCTTTTTATTTAGTGGACGTGCCAACTATCAAGATAAGAACTTGAAAAAAATGGAGAAAGGCCTCCTCCGAAGTGAATATTTATATTGAGACTTTATTCAAAAAATATCTAGGGTAGGTAATTATCTGAGGAAGGTTAATAAAATGGCTTTACATTGATAGGCACTAGAGTGGAAAGAAGAATTCAAGTGGGCAGAAAAATAGTGCAAAGGTTAAATAAATCGAATCGAATTGAATCGATCTAAAGAATCGAATCGAACTGATTAAATAAATCGAGTTTATTTGGGTTTGGGTTTCCTTTTGTGAAAATCGATAGTATTTGGACTGAGTTTGGATTTGTTCTGAAAAACTGAAGAAATAATCAAACCGAATCGACAAATTATATTAATATATTTTATAATTGTACATAATACATTATTTATAAAATATTTTTTATTTTTTAATCTATTTATGAAAGCGTAAATGCTCAATATGAGAATATTTATCTTGTTGATTTTATGTATATGAACGATGGTCCTTATGAACTAATTGTTCTACACTTCTTACTCGGCGTGGGTCATGAGTGGGAGCTTAGCTTCTGTCTGGGTATGCGACCTTGGATTCCTATTTTATTTTGCAAAATTTGAAACTTAGGTAACTGCTCTTTAAACATACGTATAAAAAGAACATATTTCATTTAATTTAGCCTCTTCATGCTTACTATAACTAGTTATTTCGGTTCTTTATTTTTCTTGATATTCTTTGTTCTTCTGAGTCTTGGATTCTTCGGAACCACAAGAATCCTTAATCAGATTGGAATTCCAACTCAACACATTCTGAGTGAGATTTTGAGAATAGTTATCCTTTGGAGAGCATAGTACGATGAAAGTTATGAGCTATGTTCAGGATGAAGTTATTGTCTATATATCGGCAACAGCTAGTTCTGAGCTCCATTTGAAAGTCTCGCGAATAATCTCATTACCTTCCCGAGTAAGATCACAAAAAAATTAATTCTTTTTTTTTTACCTTACACAAAGAATCAAATGCCTTGTTGTAAAGTGAAAATTTGAAAAGATTAAATTAATGTTTAAGATATTTATAAGGTACTAAACACATGGCCTACAAATCTTAGTGGGATTTCTGTTCATCTTAGTTTATGAAAAAAATGAAATTAAAAAAAAATGGCTTCAAAAGCAACAAAAAGGAACATATACCATAAGGATATATGGAAATATTAGACTTTTTGTCTGTTTTTTTTAGTGTGTTTGATACGATAGAAGTTGATTTCTTAGGTATATGTTAAATATTTAAATTAGAATTAAATTTGTTAAATGTATCGCATTAAACACACTTACAAAAAACAAACAAAAATTCTAGTTTAACATATTTAATTTTAATTTGTTAAACGCATGAAATTCTAATTATACGTATTGTATCTATCGTCAAATATTTGTGAAATATTTAAATTAAAATTAAATCTGTTGAATGTATAAAATTTTAATTGTACGTATCGTATACGATGATTGCTTTCTTGTAAAGGCAAAGTATCTTGAAGAAATTGACCTATTAGGTTAACTCTAGTAGTTCCTAGGGGGACAGGATTTCCTTAAACAAAAAAGAGAGTATATATAGTTGATGTTGACTAATAATATTTTTCAAAGTGGAATATGAATTATAGAACTATATTATTTTTGTATTTAGAGGCTTTGGAAAGGAGCAAAAAGTACATTAAAAGTAGTAAGCAAAGCATAGGATAAAAGGCATTTATACACACGAGGGACCTCTTTCTCATTCTTTAA
>JBCEWC010017237.1:0-12628 GCA_038996855.1 Solanum aculeatissimum
CGGAAAAAAATTGGTCACTATAAGTGTATTTATAACGACCGGATTCATTTCCCTTCGTTAAGAAATGGTCGTTAAAAATCTTTTTTCTTGTAGTGTTAGTGAACTTAGGGAATACTCCCTCGCACTTATGTTGTCTTGGCGTAAGTTTATGAACTCTTGGACTTTGGCCTCCCTCAATTACAATGGAAAGAATCGATCTAGGAAGGCACCCTCGAACTCTTGCCAACCAATTGGTCCTGCTTCTTCATCCCTCTCTTCTACCCATTGATCATACCATACTTTAGCGATGCTCTTGAGTTGGTAGGCGACAAGCTCGACCTTCTCATTGGAGATATACCCATGATTGCCACAATTTGATAAGCCTCATCAATAAATTTCGCCGGATCTTCATCCACTTTGAAATCATGGAATTCGAGTGGATTCATCATTATAAAGTCCCCGATTCTAGTAGCAGGGGTAGGGGTTTGAGGAGAAAGAATGACATCTCAATTGACTTGATTAGTCATAGCTTGAGCCAAAAATGGTGAAAACAACCCAAAATTTTGCATGAGAAACCCCATCTTCTTATAGGATCGGAGGAACTTGGTTCTCATTCAAGTCTCTTGGTGGAGGTACTCTTTTTCAGCGGCATGATCTAGAAAATCACAAAGAGCAACTCGTTAGATAAGGGAAATTATAGGACACCTCTAAGGCATGACACGATTCATGAAAGAAGGAAAAGTTTCCTAAACGCCTCATAGTCTCTATTCATAATTGTGGCGCGCTTTACAACTATGAGCAACATCCTATTTGACGTAATATGTTGAACTCCGAGAACCATTTCAAAATCTCATGCTTTGATATCAATCTTGTCATGACCCAGACCTTAGGTCTAATCATAATACGACGAATGAGGGACACCAAGATACCTTACCTAAGCCTCTTAGTTGTAATGACCTTAGCTTGAAGATCATTTTTGTTATTTATAATAAAATTATCATTTTACCCCTCTTGACAACTTTTCCAAGGCATGCTTGAAAGGTTTTGAAAGCTAATTTTTGAAAATCTTGTAGAAAGTTGAGTTTTTACTAAAGAAGTGAGTTTTGGAGGCTTAAGTTGTCAAATTTTAAATTTTTGAGTCATTTGAAGATCTAGTCTCAAAAATAAAATTTCATCGATTTCATCTGTTTTGAAAAGTAAAAAATGGTCTAGGTGAGTTGTCAGAATCAGTTTTGGAGTTGTTACGTGGATTTTAGGTCTAAAGTTGAAAATTGAGTTAAAGATTGACTTGAGTTTGACTTTGGTCAATAATTTGAGTTTCGATATTCGAATTGGATTTATGATAGTTTCATTGATTCTTGGAAGTGATTTTAGTGCTAGAATGAGTTTTGTCATAAGTTTTAGGTGTTTCAATAGCATTTCGCGTGAACTAAACTAGTTTAGTTGCGACTTATCAGATTTCGAGTCGAGTAGACCTCAGATTCGAGTTTTGACAATTTTATTGAGTTTGTAATGTCAAATTTAGTAGGATTTCATATATGATTTGTGTGTATTTGATTCCGAATAAATTCTTAGGATCATTTCCCTGATTTTTGTGTTATGTGAATTCTGGTATCTGATGTATGGTGCATTATACTTTGCAATTATAACATGCCTTTCGCATTCGTGGAGGTCATGAATTTTGATATTCGTATCTGCAGAGGTATGTTTTCCCTACCCTTCGTGATAATGGACCCCACTCCACATTCGCGAAGGTTTCATAAGCCTTGACCTTCGCGGTGAGTGTCCATCATTTAGTTAATTGGATCCAATAACATACCTTTAAGCCATAAAATATGAACATCATTCCTGTGATGCGTATAGTCATGGGACTATGTAATCTATCAAAGCCCTTTCGGTGCTAAGTCATATCCCACAGAATACATAAATCATGAATATACATAGCTTACAACATGGTTCAAACTTCATTCAAAATCATGCTTTCATACTTCATAAATGATCATCATAGCTTTCATGAAAACATCATGCCATAAGAATAATCCATCTACTTTGTTTTCATCATAGTGTGGGTAGATATTCCCACCTTAACATCATCATAACATTAGAATTTTTCATCACCCTCTTTATCATAGTATCATTATAGCTTTCATAACATCATCATTGTCATAATATCATCATCATTTCAAACATGTTTTTTATACTTGAGATCATAAGCATAGAAATACATAGCTTTATCATAGGAGACTAGGGCTAAGTGCGGGCTCATGGACATTTGAGTCAAAATCATGCAATTTAGTAGGATTCATAGAGGAAACATGCAATTGAAATCAAATTGGATCATTAACAAAGGAACTCGCATCAAATTTTATGTCCTAATCATGCATACTTTGAAATCACATACGTTTTGCTTAGAAATCATGTACCTCATGAAATTCATCATAATTTATGCATAATTAGTTACAATCATCATATAGGAATCATAATTCATGCATTAAGAATCATAACTTAAAAATTCATAAAAGATCATTATGAGTTTTGATAAAAAAAAAGGTTTTGGATTGGGCTTTATGGATGAAACTAACCCATGAATGAAGCCCTACATACCTCAAGTAGAATCCTTAGAATTGAAGAGAGAAATATGGAAATCCTTAATCAAACCTTCAAGCTTTTTGCTTCAATGGAACCCTTGACATAGAGAGACAAATATTGAACCCTTAAAAGAATTTTGGGGATTAGAGGCTTTGGATGACTTGGGAATAAGACTTATAGGGACTAGATCGGTTAAGGTAGTTAGAGTATCTAAAACGACGTAATTTAGGACTTTGATAGATTGAAAAGTAAAAAACACTCTTTATTAAAAATTATCGGAGTCATCCACGAAACTCCTTCTACGGATCGTGGAACAATTTATGGGTCGTATCTTGCCTCGTGAGTCAATGTGTCACAGAAGTTAGGTATCTGAAATTGCAGCTTCTTATCCACAAACATGCAATATGACTCGTAGATAAACTTACAAATAGTAGAATCCTTTGTAGGAAAACTCCAATCTTAGACAAATTTCGATTCCTCAGGGCCTCCACCTACGAGATCTACTTATGGGTCGTGGACAAACATATGACTCGTCTGATAATTTGTAAGTTAACTTTAAGAAATCCTCCAATTTTTTATTTTTACGGGGCACTTTCCACGACACCACCTATAACCCGTGGCTTCCTTTACGGACTATAAATTGGCTCGTGAGTTCTGACAATCAGTAAATTTTTTGTGCTTCAATTTTCCAAGTCTAAAACCTTGAGAGGTGTTACATAAACTATGAGTTTTCATCATTTGTTACCATTTTCAACATTTTAAGCTCGATTTTGGGAGATTTTCAAGGAATTTTAGAGGAAAATAGATTGGGTAAAGTTCTTTTCAACTTTTTTCTTCAATTTTCATTGATTATTTCATTATTTAAACATCAAAATTAGTGATTTTAATTGAAAAATTCAGGAATTTCATGGACTTGATTTTTCAAAATAAAAATAGTGATTGTGGACTCATTTCAACTCATTTTTCTATGGTTTTCGATGTTAGATTTCTAAAATCTTAAGAATTATTTTATGTAAAAATTACAGATTTTCATATTCGTTTTTGGTATTGAAATATTGGATCATTTTACCCCTTTTTCTCGAATTTCTTGATTTTAGTGTCATTAGCTTCAAATTGTGATTGTGAATTCATTTTCAATTAAATTGTGGTGCTTTGAAGTACATTCGAAAGGAGAAAGCTCCGATTTTAAATTAATCTTCACTTTATTAGCTAAGGCAAGTGTATTTCTAACCTATGTTAAGTATTTTAAACTTTGTATTTCCTACTTGATTTCTTGAAATGAAATGTGAATTGATTGAAATGTACAAATTACGTGAATTAAAATGTGAAATGAGATGAGGCATTGGTAGTGATGTATTACTTGATGTTTTGAGGCGAAAATTCTCACATGGAACATGATATACTTGTTGTGAGTTGATTATTGATGAATGATGATGTACTTGTTGAGCTATATTGGATAACATCTTGTCGAGATATATATTATGACATCATGTGATTTTATATCTCATTCACATATCCTTCATTTATGTGTTTATTTGTATTTGAACTGTGAAAATGAAATGAAAGAGAGATATTGACTTTTGGGACTAAGGTATTTAACGATCGAGGTTATTGACATAAACATTTATATTTGGGACCGAGGTCTCTATCGATCGTGTCGAGGTAATATTTTGGCGTGTGATATTGCGAGGTCATTTTCGACAGCCAAGATAATATTCTGGCTGATTTTTCCGAGGCCATTTTCGGTGGACACGTGGTCTAAGTGAGACCCTCATGGATTTCAACCTGAGTTGATCAACAGATGTGTATCATAGGACAAACATGCATCATGATTAGCTAGAATTACATTTGCATCATATTGCACCTCACTCATTGTTACATTGTTAATAGATTATTAAATTTCTTATTGATAATTATATGCTATGGATAAATGCTCCTTGTTGATTCTGTTTCTTTAAGATTATGATCTCGATTGAACTGTATAATGGTGAATAGATATGTCTATTTTTGTACATAGTGTGTATATTGTATATGCTAGATTTTCTTGAGTGCAAGTTTGTAGTTTCAGAGGTATGTGGTGGGATGGAAGAAGTAGTTGGGTTCTTCATTACTTTACTAGGTTTAAAATTCATTCGTTATATACCATGTTGTTAGGTACTTACCCTTGTTTCTACACTTGTGTAGGTATAGAGCTCGGTACCTCTTGATCTTTCATTCCTCGTTGGTCTGAGCTTTAAGATAGTTTGAAAGGTAGCATCCAATTCGCTTCGGTGTACCTTCAAAGTTCTATTATCTTTTTGTTTTTGTTCTATTTGAGAAGCAAAGACATTTGAACTTATACTTATTTCTTTAAATTTTGTGTTCTAGAGGTTTGTTCACATGACACTAAGTTCTAGGATGGTTTTAGACTATGATATTCATGTTTTATACTTGCTCTTTCTTTTTTAGATTATTTTATCAGTTTAGCTTTTTGCATTTCTTTAATTATTGTTGTTTAGGCTGACTTGCCTCGGTAGGTTAAAAACAAATGTCATCACGCTCAATTTTGAATCATGACATTAACATTCATCAAGCATTTCATAAGTAATGAACATGATTTAAAACAAAAAAATTAGGGAAAATGGGACTAAGGGAAAATATAGCATAAAACAAGTAAAATCTACATGATAAAGTCTCTATACATGTCTAGCAACACCTCTAGCTTTAGACTTGTCGGAGGGGGGGGGGGGGGGAGGGCTAATACATATCTCTAGCACACTCTAAAATAAAAATAATAAAAGGAAATACAGTAAGATAGTCTAAAGGTCTTAATACATCAAGCTTGAAAGAAATAAGCTATTGTCCCCGACTAGAGGAATCATCAAAAATAGTCTTCAAACGATTCAAAACTAGCCACGTGTAAGACGAGGAGAAGCACTGATCCCTATATGGTGAGATCATTTAGGAAAACGTATGCGTTAGTAGATTGAATATACTAAGTATGCGAATGTCATGCAATAAGAAAATCATAATATCATAATAAGCAAATGCATAATCATAACAGAAGATAAAACACAAGAGATGATGAATGGTCAATGCACCTTTTAAACACGATTGAGCTAACTTAAACATTTCAAGTAATCATATACATACATATATGGGAGGAGATCATAACCGAAATATAAGACCATGTGAGCTACTACATGAAATCCCATATAACCCCTAAGTTGGCCAAAGTGACTACTTGCCAGGTAAAATTTCGTCAACTTATACATGCACATCTTTCTTTAATTTTATGCTTTTGTGGCTCCACTAGTCTTAGCATACAATGGCTCCTATGGTGACACATAGTTAATGAGACATGAGGTTGCTACTAAGATTCTGTTACACCCGATAAAATTACCAAAATACCCCTAGATTAGAGATGCTTGCATAACGCATCTTCTCAAATTCTTTTGGAAAATTTGAGGCCGGAATAACAATCAACACAAAAAATTTGTGTAGGAAAATGGTCTTGGTTGAATTTTATAGCAACCGAATCGAAAGATAGTTCTTTAGGGCAAAAAAGTAATTTCAGAAAAGTACACAACATGTCGCGTCGCAGACTTTCACTTAATTTTGGTCCCATTATTTTGTACAGGATTACAAAATCAATTGAAAAAATTTCTGAAAAAATGAATGTGTACGTGACAGGTTCGCGTTGTGGACCTGGTTCACCGACTTGTTCCACCAAACTTTGAAATTGTAAATCTTTCGAGAGTCATTCTAGACTTTTTCTCACCTCTCCTAAACTTAATCCATGACAAATATAGATCATTTTTTGCCTAAAAAGGGTTTCAAAACCCATTCTTAAGTCTCTACTACGTACTAACTAAGAAGCTAAGGCTAAGAAGAGAAAGAGAGAGCATGAGATTGAAGCGATTTGAGTAGAAAACCCTTGGGAATTGATTTTCAAACTTCATACCAAGTATGTAAGGCTAAACTAAAGCATGAAATTGTTCATTCATGTGCCCCTCATTGATGGTGATAGAAAGATTGTGAAAGTAGTGAGTCTTTATGCATGTTTCTTAAAGGTTCTTGTAAATTATATATTTTATGTATTTTTACTTGATTGATGATAATCATAAAATTGATTTACCAAAAAAATATTTTTACATAAGTTGTTGCATAAACCCTATATGTTATTTTATAAAAGATTGCATGAATGAATATAGGGATTGAGTCTAGAGCCTTGATTTTGAGAATGTTGATTTTGATTATGATGTGAGCATGATGATTGGTTGATAGAACTTGATGGTCCTAAGAGCCTTCATAATTGAACTCTAGAGATTGGTCTAATTGATAGTTCACTTAATGATTGGTCTAAAACTCCTCTTGAAAGATGTGATTAAGAATTGATTGGATGATTGATAGGCCAAAAGGCTTGATTGTGATAGAATTGATGGATTGATAAGAGTCCTTATGAGACTCATGATTGGTTTGATTGAGGTTGATGGTCTTATGAGCATTGAGTTTTGGAAGGAGTATCGAGCACCGAATTGAGTGAGAGTAAGTCCAACTCGAACTCAACGTAGGAGATGATTGAATCCATTAACTCAAATATTTTCTGTTGATAGGTCCCTAAAACAATAGAGGACTCCTTTTTTGATCCAGAGTAGATTAATTTGTTCTTTTTCCTGGCAAGGATTGAACGGTTGTGGCAACATCAATGGGATTGTTGTATGATCACTGGCTCATAAGTGATTGTTATCGGATAAGAGACACTCTCATAAAAGGTTCTGTCCTAATAGTACTCTAATTTGATTTGATTGGATTGAATTGGATTCAGATTGGATTTAGATTATATTAGATTGGTATTAATTGGTCATTGTCTACTCTTTATTCTTGTTTTAGATAGACATTTGGCATCCTGATTGAGTTCTTTATCTCTTGATTTGAGTTATCTGAGTTGATAGTATTCTATCTTGATGCATATTTCATTCAGCCATTTTATATACTCGTACATTTCACGTACTAACATTTATTAAGACTGCATCATTTTATGTGTAAAGATAGGTACTAAAGATCGTCAATAGGTGCTTCGTTGAGGACCTTCTCCACTTTTCAGCTAATTGGTGAATCCTCCCTGATCTTGGAGGATGCACAGTATTTATTTCATCTAGTTTTTAGAGTTAGACTTTAGACTTGCTTTTCTTTTGATTTGAGATAGCCATAGACCTGTCATTGGCACCATTGAACAATTGATAGAGGCTTCATAGACTAGAGTTGATTTGTTTGACATGATATTGTTTTGAGCTAGTTCCTTTCATACTAGCCTCATTAACTCTATTTGACTATTTATATATTGAAATTGTCCACTATTTTACTATCTTTAGTCTTTTGCTGATATGTTAAATATTAATTGAATGAATGTGATGAGGCCAAGTGATTCACTTGGGGAATAGCAATAGTCTCTGAGTGTCAGTCATGTCCAGGGTACCCTCCTAAGACGTGAAAGATTTCCTTTCCAAACTCCACCTTAATTAAGCCCCATTCAGTGTTGAGTCAAGTCCCACAGAATACTTTTAAGCATAATCATATATATATATATATACATTCATAATCTTTGAAACATAACTTCATCATGTTACAAGTAGTTTATTAAAACCTTATGCTCTTTTCAAGTGAGAATTGTCCTTATCAAAAAAGGATCCATCTTTAGTGAGAATTTTCAATTCACCATCTTTATATATTCATAAAAAGAGCTTCCATAAATGCTTCATAACTTTCATAACATATAGTTGAAACTCTTATAATTCATAAATCATACTTTATTTGAGAACTTGACATTAAAAACTAGGTGGGTTCAATCTATATATTTTAAAATCATATAATGTAGCAGGAAAATGCATAATCTTTATAAAAGTCATCACTATAAATCATTCATAAATAACCCACCATAGACATTCAAAACCCTAGACAACAAATCATGAGAGGATCTTGTAAATCATCAAAGTTTCATAATATAGCATAAATACATAGCATAATACATCATTAGACAGTGAATACATCATGGTATAAACATTTGATGAGATATCATAAAACACATAAAGATTTCATAACTTGAAATTAAGTAAAATAATGAAAATTTTTGGGCTTTATGAGTGAAAGGAACCCATAAATAAAATCTACATACCTTGATTGAAAGCCTAAGAGAGAAACTTGAGATTGGGAAGAGGACTTTGAAACCCTAGCTTCTTGCCTTCTTTGAATCTTGAGAGTTGAGAGCCTTAGGAGGTTTTTGAGAGAAATGGGAATTGGAGGAGAATGAGAGTGTTATGAGAGTAAACGGGGTTGATATGGGTAGATTTAGGCTTTAAACGATGTAGTTTAGGACTTAGGGTACATGAAAATATCAAGACTACCCTTCATTAAAAATTGTCAGGGGATATCCATGAGCGTGATCTATGGATCGTAGATCAGTCTATGGCTCGTAAGTCAGGGGTTTCGTCTGGTTACACCTTTGAGTTCCTGAAACTAGTCTATGAACCCCACTCTACAAGGTCCCTTCTACGGCTCGTAATTCAAACGGTGGGTCATGAACACCCCTCGTGATTCCACCACTTAAAAAATTTTACATTCTCAGGATCCAAACCATGAATTCAATTTACGGATCGTAAAAAGAACTACGACTCGTAAAAAGAACTACAACTCGTACAATGCTTTCGTCTAGTGACACATTTTCAATTTCAGAAATTTTATTTAATCCTCCATTCTGCGACTACTTTTGAGAACTTGTAATTCCTTCTATGGGTCATAGAACTCCCCCGTACAATCAACCCTCAAACTTCAAAATTTCACCAAGTGTTTGACCCATCCACAAGACCTATCTTCAACTAATATTTTCAATCATGAGTTGTTGATGGGCTCGTATAACCCTACAACAGACCCAGTTCTACACTTTCTTTTTGTACTTTGACCTTTTAACATACGGAACCTTATAGATATGTTTTATTTTTTTAATTTTACTTTTGTATATGTCTATAGTTTCTTCGGTACACACATAAAATTTCATCTTCAACCTTTAATTTTTCAGTTATTTAAGTTTTTTTTCTCCAAATATGAATGATCAAACCCCATCAAAGAGAATCACTCGAGATATATAATTGCAAGGCAAAAATATTAATGATCCTTCATTTTTTTGGGGCTTAACACTAGTTTTGGTGGATATTGCAAGGTTACTTGCAATATAAAAAAATAAATATAAGGTAAAAGAAATTGCATCTACAAACAATGAATCGTAATCATATGAAGAAGAAGTTGTCCAATATGAGTTGATAGGTTAGCAAGGTGGGAAAAATCTTCAGGTATTTTGTATATTTTGATTTGTATATTTTTATGTCTTATTTGTATATGAGCATTTAGTTTGTTTGTATGACAAATCTTATTACTATATTATACATTTTTTAGGCATAGTTTCAATTAATTATGTATCACGATTATAGTTTGATCCGATGTGCTATTAATTTTTGATCCCATAAAATAAATTTATTTAAAGTGTAAGAAGTTATTTTATACCAAATATATTTCTTCTTATACTAATCATAAAGTATTTTTCTCTCTCCACCAACTAATTTTGCTCCTAAAATATCTCAACCATTTGAGATTTGAATTTGATTACTCTCAAATTTCTCTTCCTCCCTCCTAATCGTGTCATCCCAATTCAAGATAACCGTCCAAATATATCATTTTTTATAATTTTATTTCTGTATGTGTTTATGATTTATTCTATACACCCATAAAATTTAATCTTCAATCTTTAATTTTTCAGTTATTTCAGTTTTTTCTTCTTAAAAAATGAATAATCAAACTCCATTAGAGAATCACTTAAGGTATATAATTGCATAGCAAAAATATTGATGGTCCTCCATCTTTTTCATTGGGTTTAACACAAATTTTGGTAGATATTACAAGGTCACTTGCAATATCATAAAAATAAATGTAAGGTTAAATTTTTTTTATATCTACAGGTAATGAATCAGAATCATCTGAAAAAGAAAATGTCCAATCTGAGTTGATGGATCAGCAAGGTGAAAGATCTTGAGGTATTTGTATATTTTTATGTCTAATTTGTATATGTATCATTAAATTTGATAGGTTGTTGTATATGAACATTTAGTTTATTTGTATTCCACCGAATTTGTATACAGTTTGTTTGTATTTTGCCTGATTAGTATATATTCTAAAGTTCATATACAACATTTACCTTTATTCTTTTAAGTTTGAATTGCATGTATAAATTAATTTTTTCTCTTCAGAATTGTCAATTTATTTATATATTTACTTTTATACGAATTGATACATTTAACATTTGATATACAGATTCAATTGTGTATATATATTGTTGTATAAATATTTGTATACATATATGAATAACTCACATTCGGTGAAACCCACAAACAACCTTATACGCATAGCTTCGTTCTCAATATACACATACAAAATGGCTCAAAATTATATAAAAATAAATACCTATATGATAAACATATACAAATAGCTCACATCATGTGAACTCAACAAACAAACCTATATTTATAATTATCTATATACAAATGACATAAAAATTTATATTGAAAAAATAATTATATAATCCAATATATACAAATAGCTCACATCAAGTGAAATCCACAAACTAACATATACAAATAATATTGTTATCATATACATATCCAAATGGCACACATGTTTATTGAATCATTAATTATAATTTCATGTAATATACATTTAAAAATTAAAAAAAAAAGCTAACTTGTATTAAACATACACAAAAACTCAAAATACATAACAAACAATTGAATATCAAATACAAGTGTAATTGAACAAATAAATTTAGTGTTTCGTCAAATATAATTTATTAATGTCATGATTGAATTTTTTGAGTTATGATGACACCTATCATATCCTACCGGTAGATAAGTCAACCTGTAGCCCAATACTGCAAGTAATGGGTATACAGGTGAAAACTAAATAGGATACAAATAATAACAATGTTACAATAACAAGAAGGATGAAAACTGAACTACATACACAAAAGATCTCTCCGAAAACCTGTAAGTCACAAGTACAGAGTTGCTACAAAATAAAAGATTAATACAAGTCTCGAAAGTGGACCGAAATAAAATAAAGCACTGGCTAGTCTTAGAATATGTAAAAGATGGTCCAACAAATTGATGGAGAGAAAAATGATCCAAAAAGGTCAAATGCTCACTCTGGTCTAGAAAATAAGCTGCTAAGGCTCGATGGGTCAGATAATAGGTGTTCGGACCTGCATCACGAAGATAGATGCAAGGTGTAGTATGAGTACCATATTAACAGATATTCAGTAGACATCATAGGCCAAATGAGATAGAAAAGTAAAGACAATATGAAAAGAAGGGTTGAGCCTAAACATGAGTCACGATACAAAAGTCTATCATAAAGTAAAGTAAGAAACTAAGGGGAGTCTACAACATCTACACTCAATCGGACCCCACCCCCGAATGCCCAGACAAGACACTCATACACAATTTAAAGTAAAACTTGAGCGAACCCACATAAGTCCATCGAGTAAACAAAAAAGCTATGACTACCTAGGTTAGGGACTAAGAAATCTGTAACTCTGATGAAAGAAGAACCATATCCTCCAAACCCGAGAATGTTTTAGATAATGAGGTCGAGATTGGGACCCGAATGCTCGCCATAAATAATAAGTCGGTAGAGATCGAGCCTGTAACCCGAATACTCCTCTATAGGATCCCAAAATAGAGGTTGGTGCTTAAATCTAGATGCTCACAAAATTTTTGATCGAAGGTGCCGAAAGTTTTCATTTCCATTATACTCTAATAGCCACCAAGAATTGCTTTTCACAACAAATTAAACCAATATGACCACCTGTGTATCAATCGGAAATGAATGGAGCCGATTATAAAGTCTAGTATCTCCAATGTATCTCGTAAGCCGCAAAATTTGGAAAGTTATGGGTGAAGATTGTTGACACCCAATTTTTTACCCGCCACAATACAAATTAAACATCAAACTCTTATTTTTTAAACAATTTCAAATA
>JBCEWC010017238.1:0-12627 GCA_038996855.1 Solanum aculeatissimum
GTTATTTTACATATAATTTAAAAGTTCATAATTAAATTTAATTTTTCTTTGTAATATCTATTATCAAACAAGGTACACCGCGTTGACCACACGCAAAACGCGTACAATAAGACTAGTATTAAGTAATTGAGTGAATTTAACTTCTAATATATATATATATAAAATAATTAATTATATATAAATAGTATAGATGAAACCATGATAGCTCAGCCCTGGCCGTAAAACTGGCTCCATAAAACGAATAATTTCTTTATCACCTATATTAATTGGTCCCTATATTATTTGTCCAATAATACTTGTCCAATTTATGAAATTAAGAGATAATTTTACACTTAGTTCCTAATTTATCCTTGTCATTAATTATAGTTTTTCCCTATTACATTTTTCAATACATTGTATTAATTATATTAAAAAAGTAATTTAGTAAAATTATTCCTATCATTTACTACTTCTTAATTCTTGTACCAAGTCAAAAGGAATCAAATAAAGTTGAACGGAGGGAGTACTTGTAATACTAACTTACTAAGCTACTTGTACTATTTAATTTGGGTCCAAATGCACACTTCCCCAGAAAAAAAACACAATGGCTTCTTTTTCTTCTCTCTCTTTTGCCCTGTTTCTGTCTTTGCTTCCTCTCCTCTTTCCCTTCATTACTTCATCAAACTCCACCACTAGCATTCCACTCTCACTTTTAGTCACAAAAAACCCATCTCAAAGTTCATATGTAAAGCTCACACATTTAGCTTCCATTTCCTTGGCCAGAGCAAATTACATAAAAAAATCTCAAGATTCCTCTGTATTTACAACCCCTTTGTACCCCCAAAGCTATGGAGGCTACTCAATTACTCTTGGTTTTGGTACACCTACACAGAAAATCCCTCTCATTATGGACACTGGAAGTAACTTTGTTTGGTTCCCATGTACTACAAAGTACTTATGTACCAATTGCACTGTTTCTTCTGCTAGTTCACAGTCCATTCTTAAATTCATTCCCAAATCATCGTCTTCTGCAAGAGTTCTTGGTTGTTTGAATCCAAAATGTGGTTGGATTCATGGAAAGACTAATCGAAAATCGCGTTGCCAAGATTGTGAATCACCCACTAATTGTAAACAGGTCTGTCCACCATATATTATTCTTTATGGTTCAGGCTCTACAGGGGGTCTTGCTCTTGTTGAAACACTTGACATTTCTAACAAGAAAATGCCCAATTTTCTTGTGGGATGTTCTCTGTTTTCATCCCAACAGCCTGCTGGAATTGCTGGTTTAGGCCGTGGACTTGCATCATTGCCTAGTCAATTAGGTGTCAAGAAATTCTCTTATTGTCTTGTTTCACATAGATTTGATGACACTGGTAAAAGCAGCAATCTTGTTTTGGATTTCACAGCTAGTGGTGAAAAATCACCAGAATTAAGCTATACCCCACTGCTGAAAAATCCAACTGTGGCTGGGAAAAATGCATTGTCAGTATACTACTATGTTGGTTTAAGAAAGATCACAGTTGGAGGGCAGAAAGTAAAGATCCCTTACAAGTACTTGACACCAGATTCTAATGGAAATGGTGGGAGTATTGTGGATTCAGGCACAACTTTCACCTACATGAATCGCGGTGTTTTTGAGCCAGTACTCAGTGCATTTGTGAAACAAGTAAAGGGTATTCCAAGAACTGAGAGTATTGAGATCATAACAGGTTTAAGGCCATGTTTCAATATTTCCAGGCACAAAACAGTGTCTTTGCCAGAGCTGAAGTTTCATTACAAGGGTGGTGCAGAGATGACATTGCCATTAGCAAATTACTTCTCAATTGCAGGTGATACTGATGTAATTTGTTTAACTATGATCACAGATAGTGCCTTTGGCCCAGAATTGTTTACCGGTCCATCGATCATTCTGGGGAATTTTCAGATGCAGAATTACTTAGTTGACTTTGATCTCAAGAATGAAAAGTTTGGCTTCAAGCAGCAAATGTGCAAATAACCTTTTTTCTTGTAGTTTTGCACTACATAATTGAGGCTAATCACTCAAAGATTTACCCTTTTTGAGGCCTATGCTCAAGATGATACCATTCAGAGGAATGTTCAATTTTAGTTGACTAGTGAAAATAAATGTACTTAATTTATTTGCTTAATCATATATTATAACAAGAACCAGCATTTAAATTTATGATTTTGTATATTTATCTTATGTGAGGAATATATTCTCAGTAGCTTAAAGTTGAATTTGACTAAAGAAAAGGTGTTGGCTGTAATATTATTATGTATTCTTCCTTCCAATAGTTGTAGGATGATAGTGCCAATTAATAATGTAGTTGGCATATGATTTTTCCCCCCAATATAAGCAGTACTCTTTTGTGCTTTTGTAGGACATTATTGTAGCATCATAAATGTTGTTCATGACACTGCTTTACAGTTGCCAATACAATTTTGACAACTTCTATTAGCTCTTCCTTTCCCATGTGCATTTTCTGACCAGGAAATATGGACTTGTGCTTCCTTTGATAGAATTAAAAAATTGCAGTGTTTATAACTTGTTGCAATGGTTAATCATGTTTTTATATTCCAACTAAGGGAAATAGAAAAGAAAATCAAAGAAAGACCAGAAAAGTTCTTTACTTGGATTTATAGTCTCAAGGGAATCTCTCTCTTCGTCTAGCCGCATTGCATCATATTTAAAGGTATCAAATGCGTAAAATTCCGTTGATTTTGAGAAAATTAAAATGAGTTGAGTTAATAAATGGACATGTTGATGTGGAACATAATTCAATTCACGAAATTGATAAATTTTAATTGTCTTTTTTATTTTTTTTTAGTAGCTAATAAAATTCATTATTTTTTTAATTATGATTTTATATAATTAAAAAAAGATATTTTTTTGATAATTTTTTATTAATCATAAGGTCCATAGAATTGTTGTTTTTTCTTTCCAAACACTTTTGAGTGAGTTAGTTTAACAATTTATGAATTTACCACTAAAATCAACAAGCATTTCAAATTTTCGAATTGAAGAGCTTAATAATCTAGATATCGCTAGGATAATTATTTGAATTTTTATTATTAAGAACATCTAATTTGACTTAACATATAGGCATAATACATAAATGTGTCTTTTTAACTTAGCTTCAATTGACATCTATGCTCTTCAATTTTGAATGTGCACAAGGAGGAACTTAAAGTTGTATAAAGTTAAACAAGTAGACATACGCGTTTTATGTGGTATAATTTACGTAGGACGCCGCATAGTACATGTGGTATCTACTTGTTCAACTTTTTACACGTTTAAATTTCTACTTATGCGCGCCAAAAATTAGAAGATATAGATGTCAACTAAAACTAAATTAAGTCATGAAAATTTTAATAAAAATTTGATTTTTTGGTGCACCAGAGTTTCGAGACCTCAACATGAAAGAACCGAACTTTTGAAAAAAGAATAGTGATATCAAATCAAAGAACCGCAGAATCAAAATCGAAGAACCAAATTAGTTTAGTTCGATTCAATTTTCTAGTATTTATGTTCATCTATGAAAGGAAAAAATGGAGCCCAAGGAATAATGTATAGGCTGGGCCGCTATAAGAACTGTAATGTGGGCTTTTAAGAAAATTGACTGTTATTGGTAAAGTTAAAAAGGAATTTGAAGGGACAAAGTGCACAAATAGCCATTTGGAACTTGAAGAAGAATCATAGTATAAAATTTATAAAAATTTAGCCCTTTCAGAATTAAATTCAGATTTATGGGATTGAACTTGAAAATCGTGAGTCTAAAATTTCAAACTTCATTTGAATCTGAAGTTAGGAACTCGATAAGTTAAAATTGACAAATAAAAATAAAAATTTATTTTTAATTATAGTGAATAAAAAAAGTGAATCATTTGCCTGAAATTATACTTTCTTGAGAATCTCAACTAATAAAATTTCAAGTTCTAAACCAGACAAATATTCAAAGAAGGAGCAACAACACATACTTTAAATGAATTTCAATTTTACGGCTATATTTTAAATGGTGTCATTACAATCGACTACCTAGTGTTAATTTTAGCTGGGTTAGGTAAACAAATATTAAGGCTGGACATCGATCGTGCGCACATTAATTCGAATTTTGTATTTATATTTAGAAAAATTATGGATATGTATAAATTATTAATGCGATTAAGAACTTACTTTTCCTAAGGCTATGAACCTCCCAGCCAATACCTAGTGGAGGAGTCACCTTATGTTAAGGGAAGTCAAAGAATAATTAAATGAAGCAGGGTTTACATAAATTACATAGTGTAAAAAGTTAGTTATTATTTTTTCTCATTTTTTTTTAATTTACAAAATTTCCTTACAAAAGTATTCAGATTACTGAGTTCATGTATCTAGATGGAAAGAAT
Source organism: Solanum aculeatissimum (assembly GCA_038996855.1). NCBI lineage: Eukaryota > Viridiplantae > Streptophyta > Magnoliopsida > Solanales > Solanaceae > Solanum > Solanum aculeatissimum. Next base: position 4,366 of record JBCEWC010017238.1, read on the forward strand.
AGATTTTTGAAATTTTTAAAAATGACTGAGAATAATGGAGAATATGATAAATAAAGGCGCGTAATTCAATGCCAAATAACACCTCTTTCACCAAGAAATTACAATATTTTAACTAAATTAAAGTTCTTTATATATATACTAGGTAATTAGCCCGTACTTCGCGCGGTCATAAGTAATTTAATTAAATTTATTTTATCTTAATATTAAAATTAATAAAATACTCTAACGTTATTAAGTTCTTTCTATATAAAAAATTTAACATTATAAATTTATCTCAAGAACTTTTATTAATGTAATATTATTAAAGTTCTAGTTATCTTCAATTATATTTTTGGAGTATAACATTAGTTGTGACTTTTTCGAAAGGATGTGACTTTTTCAAAGTGTTATGATTTTTTGAATTCAAAGAGTTATAACTTTTTCAAAGAATTATAACTTTTTGGAAAGATTGTAACTTTTATGAAAGTTTGTGACTATTTCAAATGGTTGTAACAGGTTAAAGTACCGTTTGGTTAGAAACGACACCTTTTAAAAAGGTTGTGACTTTTCTACTTTAACCTAAAAATCACAACTATTCTTCTGGAAAACCAGAACTCTTATTGCTCTAAAAGCATGCATAAGTGGGAGAAAAACTAACTGATACATAATCAAATACCTAATAAGGGAGAAACATTATAAAGAAAAAGAAAAGGTAATCCAAAAAAAAAAAATAGATCATAGCTTTTCATACCAAGACCAGCAAGAGGCTCATCCAATATTACTAAATCTGGTGTTTGAACTTGTGTAAAGAGAACATATTAACACAGATGACCAATCAAAATATCAACAATATTTTGTCACACAAACAGGCATATGCATATTTGCAGGAATGCACATATAGCAGCCACAAGATCTTTTATAAGTATCGTATTTTTATATTTTAAGACTTCTTAATAAAATTTTTGACTCCACGATAAAAAATACAAGTCTTTTGATTTTTTCTAATGTCACATGTGAACCAATCCAAAAAAAATAAAAAAGGATACACTAACATTAAATGACAATACATAGTAAGCTAGCTAATTAGCTCACCCACCGTTTTTTTCATAAACCTCAATTGATAAAATGTTATATTAACACAATTTGGCCGCCCTTTTGACAATCGGTAATTAATTATAAGTTGGACTTTAAAACTTGTCCACCCAAGTATTATATGTACGCGTTTGAGTCACTTTCATCAATTTAAATTAATTGACTGCAATTTGATTTAATGGGTAATTTATAACACCGCTAATTACACTCAAATGGAGATTAGTGCGTACAAATCCAAGGGTAGGTAAGTATTGATTTATTTTATGATTAAGATTTTCTAAATTTGATGCTTAATTGAATGATGATTTGAAATGTCAATACTAGGTAATTGATATTGTTTGTTTTCATAAAATTTGATTTAAGTGTAATTTGTCTTACCGGCACTGGGCAGGCGTCAGCCCCATACATGGTCTTACGACTTTGCATATTATAAAATCAAACAAATTTTAAAAATTATAATCTAATTTTATATCCAAACATTTATTAAATTCCGCAAGATTTGGGTGACAAGAGTGATTCTGGCAATTGGACGGGTTGGGTTAAATTTGAGTGGAGTATAATGGGACAAGACAACAAACAAGTTAAGACCCAACTCAATCTAAATTTGTTTGGGTCAAAATGGGTTGAGTAATGAGTTATAGAGCGGGTCAAGATCCAATCCCACCCAAGTTTTACTAAGTTTTACTTATTTTATTTGTTCTTTTTTAATATTTTAGTACTTAATTAAATTATAATTTTCTTTATCATGGCCATATACAACATATCTAATTAAAAAAAACATTATAAATTTTTTTTAACAAGATCTCTCTCGAGTCAATTCAGATTACATATAAACTCAATTTTAAATGAATTGAAATGGGTTGGATTGAGATGGGTTGAGGTGATAAATAGACGAGTTATTAACCCGCCCAAACTTCAATGATTAAGCGGATTGAGCTTAATTTTATTACCCCTAATTCAAAGTCAATTGATTTATCCAAAGTGTTGGTAAAAGGTTGGCTTCGCATAAATTTTAATAGTACGACATTAAAATGACTTTTAAATATAATATCCGAATAAGCAAACTTATTCGAAGCAATATCATATAAAAAAATATATAAACACATTTCTTAATTAATAGATTAAGAGCTGGCAATTTAAGTTTAAATTCTCATCAAGTGAAAGCTAACCAGACAATTTGTCTTTGATGACTCTTTTTGGCACGAGGCCGGCCGTTCAACTCTTAAGAATCGTGCGTGTAATCGGAGGTTTAGTGCATCAAATTTATTTTTTTAGTATAAAATAGTTTAAGATTTTTCAACATAAAATCAAATTAGTTAAGCCCAAAAATAGAAAGATGATGAGGGTGTCTTGTTCCTCTCAAATTCGTATCCAATTTATGTTTGAACATCGAAAAAATATTTCTTATAAGTGCTTTAATTTGACCTAATTGAATCACATATATTCTTCCAAATTACACCAAAAACCATGTGAAAGGTCTCCCAAGAACTTGTGAACACCTAACATGTCTTGTATGTACACTTAATATGGCCACAAATCTACCGTTCAAGTTCTATGAATGAAATTAATAAACAGCATTAATCTTTATTTGGTGTATATTCAAATTAATCGAATTAGTAAAATATTGTATGATAAACTAAATCAAGATTTTAAAAAAAGTATACTTAGAGTTGGGTATGGCTACACCAAAATATTGATTGCATGCATTTAGTAAAGATAGCAACTAAAAGCTACTAACATGAATGAATTAATGTGATAAACATAATATGACATACTACCAAACCATACTATCCTCTTTGGTTACATCAAATCCATTCAATTACCTCAACAAACTCTCTCTCTCAAAAAAAAAGAACTTTCTTCTCTTTTGTCTTCTAAGCAACCAAAAGGCAAAAGGGATTACAACATATATAAAGAAATTAATACTACTAATACCTACTTAACCTTAGTAATGGGTTATATCTTCTTTTTTTTTTAAGCAGTCAAGAATCGAACCTTCATCAACAAGGTGATAGCTTAGAAACTCAACCAACTAACTGAACTATATTAAGATTTTCTCGCATTTCTTCTTCTTCTCAATCATCATCAGTTCTTTGGATTCTTGATTCTATCCTCGCGGAAAAAATCAAGCAAAACAGAGCTCTTGCATTTTGGGCATTTTGGATCATCCACTGATAACATAACATACATTAAACATCTTGGGCAACCAACTAACATCATTGAAGTTGCTTCTGGGCTCCCAAAAAACTGCTGTTGATTATGTTCATCTGGAGTTGGTTCCCTTGAAATACAAGAACTTGCTGGTGATCTTTCAATAGAAGAAGAATATGACGATGACGATCTGCTTGGCGAAATTGGAAAAATATTATTATTATTTTCCCTTGGTGGAGATAAATTCAGCTTCAATTCAAGCTTTGGATCATGACTGCTCTCCCTCCTGTAGCTCATTTTTTTTCTTGTTTTGTAATTTGAATAACTTTATCAAGAATCCCCTGTATTTATAGTAAAACAGAGAAAAAAAAATGAAACCAATATAAAATTAATAAAGAAATGAGTCAAATCATGAAAAGAATTAGATAAAATTACCTGAAACTTTGAATAACCAAAAAGGGAGCTGTTTGAAGAAAATGAAAAAGCTTTACAAGGTTTATATAATGTGTAGAAGGAGAGAAAATAATGAGGGTTATTTAGTGCAGAATTAATTGTGATTATAACAGGGGGATTGTATAGAGAAAAAAATTCAGAAGAATTTGGTATAGAATTAGATGAGAAGAATTAAATTCAAGGAAGAAAATAGAGTAGTTTCTTGAATTTAATGGCTTTTGATATATTGCATTGATGAAAGTTTGAGAATATAGTAAATAGGTTCAACTAAAAAGTGGTGAGAAACCTATCAATCAATGCTTTATTGTTGGAAATATTATCCTTTGAGTTAATTTTTGTAAAAATAGGTGTGGTACTAAGATAATTAGAGGATTAAAACTCCTCATTAAAAATGTAACTGCTAACCAAATTCAATTTAATGAAGTTAAATACAGTTAGAAAGGAGTGAAGGTCGCGAATTAAAGTAGCAGATTAATAAGTTAGTAGGGTTAAGTTGATGTCTGGCCTTAGAGTATAGTAGGGTAGTAGGATTAATCGTGTCTTTATATCCTATGTTGTCTTTATCTATCTTATATATGTTAACTTTATCGTATGTACAGACTATCATGTGTCTTTCGTTATTAGTCGTTTTTCCTTTTTTTCTTTCTTTTCCTTCTCCCTTTTTCTCCATATCTAGTTTATTCTGCTTATGAGGTTTTGAGACGAGGGCTCCCAGGAAACAAGCTTTCTACCTCTGTGAGGTAATGGTAAGTTCTGCGTACATTTCACCCTCTCCAGACCTCACTTGTGGGATTACACTAGGTATGTTATTGTTGTTAAAGCTAAATATAACTCTCATTAAATTTAATAATAATTCGTATTGAAAAGGCTCACAAAAGATAATCGATACTCCCTTCATTTCAAAAAAGTATTGGTTTTTCAAAAATCGGTCTCATTAAGAAGTTAATAAATGTAATATGGTCTCTAGAAAAATTGAACATTATTAAGAAGATGAAGTAGAAAGATATAGTTGGAAAACATAATAATATTTGTCTTGAATTCCTAAGTTGGCACTAAGATGACATTTATTTTGATAAGATAGGAGTATTATTTTTCAGGTGTCTTGTTTTACTTTTTTGAAAATCAATTCGACTATTTTTTACAACTAAATTTAATTAGATTTATTGAATATTAAATAACTTATTATTTAACCCCCTCTATCTTCCCCCTATATAGAAAAGAAAGCCTCAATTTTATTTCATTTTTTGGTCTTTTAGAACCAAACTTAATACTACCGCCGTTACATTGATTTTAAATTTCATTTTAGTCAAATAAATTAGGTCCATAAAAAAGACACTTTTTTTTTCAAATCTACCCTTGCTCCAATCAATAGTCTTTAAAAATTTTCGAAAAGGTTCTTTTATATTTATTTATCCTCATTAAATTAAAAAAAAATTAGTTCAGATCATTATTATTTTATATTATATTAAGAATATCTTTGAACTGATATAATAATTACGTACGAGAAGGGATCCAACACAACGAATTATAGTTAGTTATTGCCTGAGGTAAAAGTTTTCGCTCTGAAACCTAACCTAGTTAAAGCTGGAGTAATATATTAATGGTGCCAAATATCAGCTGCTCACATCATTTAATATTTACCTATTTCTCAACTCTTTTACTCCTTCCTCTCTGCGTTTCATAATAAGTTGTGTTTTTTGTGATTTTCGCAAAATTAAAAAGATATTAATATTTTTCTTTTGATTTTATCTTTATTTAAAAAATTATTCTTTTAAGATTAAGAATAAATTAGTAAAAATATTTTTTACTTTCTTGGAGTGATCGAGTAGCTCTCATAAGAACTTTGCCCAGATTAAAAACATCACTATTTTTCTATCTCATTTTAGTTATTATGATAAGGTTTCGCACAATCTTTAAGAAATATTAATTAAAAGTGTTATTTGAATAATATATTTCTTATAAATAATTAAGCTTTTATTTGTATACTCTATCTGTCCATCTTTACTTGTCCGCTATACTATTTTGGAATATCCAACATTACTTGTTCAATTTATGAAATCAAGAGATAATTTTATATTTAGTTCCTAATTTACCCTTATCATTAATTATAGTTATTTTTCTATTACATTTTTTAAGATGTTGTATTTATGATATTCAAAGGGTGGTTTGGTAAAACTTAATTCTTGTTTCAAGTCAATAAAGGACAAGTAAAGATGGACTGAGAGATTATGTACTTCTTAATTGTAGAATAATTAAAGTTAAGGATAAAATTGAAAAAAAGATAATTAATCCTCTCTTGCTTATCCTAATTAATAATTATTTTGAGAAAATTATTTTTAGTATATCTGATAACTAAAATGGAACGAGAAGAGTATTTATTATGAAAAAGAGTGAGTAATTCTCTGTACAACTCCTGATGTTTCCATATTTAATTCTTCTCATAAACTTTGAATAGTTTTACCTGTAACAAAACTATAAAACCAACCTTTAGTATGCTCTTGGTAAATAATTTATTAACTTTATGTCATTTAATTTACTACAACATTAAATGTTTCTGGTCTTTCATCAACTTTCTCTTGAATGTTGGTTAGTACTACTAGTTAGTACTGTACTTTTCAGGTTTGTTTTTTTATTGTTATACTGACCCAAGTTTCAGTTTTTATGTCTTAAAGAAGAATTATGGGTCGTGAAGATTTATATAGTCGATTCCAACTTACGTAATATTAAGATATAATTCTTATTATTGTTATGTTGTAAGCATTATACTCTCTTCGGCCAATATGATGTTTTTAGCTTGGGTACACTCTATAAGAAATTAACTCACTCTTAAAAAGTAAGAGAGATTTTTACTAAATTACTCTTAGGAAATAGTACCTATTTAGGGTGTGTTCGGTATAGAGAAAAAAATCAGTTGATAAAAGTTTTTTAAAATATATATATTTTATAAAATAAGTTGTTTAATAATAAGTTCCTTAATGAAATTAAATAAAAAATAAAAAATTTTACAAGTGATATTTCACATTAATTATGTCCTTTTCAGTAGATTGGACATAACATGGTATTGAATTTTAAATTCTATATTTTAAATTTTGTCTGCCCCTCAAAATAATGTAGTTAGTAAAAGTATAACTAGTCATATACAAAATAATATATGATTTTTTTTATATATATAAGTTAGCAAATGTAATTAGTTTGATGACCAATCAAATACATAACTTGTTGAAAAAGATAAATTAGAGGTTAGGGTTCCATCCCCACACCAATTATAAGGTAAGAGCATATTTAATACTGCAGCCTCTTCCTTATTAAAAAAGTTGTTGCACATATATTATCATGCCACAAGTAGGTATCACAACTCTGCAAGTGGCCTGCAATGAGGGTCCAAATTAAATACTACTACTCCCTACGTTCTATTTTAGGTGACACCATTTGACCTGACATAATACTCGCTTCGTCAAACAAAAGTTATTTACTGTTGACTTGCCACATAGATTAAGAAACAGTAAATGATAGAGGTGATTTTACAAAATCGTCGGTTGAATATAATAAATACAATATCTTGAAAAATATAATAGAAAAATTACTGTAATGAATGATAAGTGTAAAATTATCTCTTGATTTCATAAAGTGGACAAGTATTGTCGGACATCCCAAAATAGTATAGTGGATAAGTAAAAATGGACGACGGAGGGAGTATTTAAAATAAAAACTTTTGAAGTTTGTACTAAACGATCATTAGATATTTATGTGGTTGTAAATCATTTCATTAAGGATAAAATGTAAATTTTAAAGTTAAAATGCTTCTAGCTATAGTAAGATGACATTCTTTTAAACGAATCCAAAAGAAAAAGATACTGTATAAAATGGGACGAAGAGAGTAGCATCTAATGTTATATTCATTAATGTTGGGAGATTTTTGCTAGGCCAGTTTGGAAATATTTAGGTAATACGGTGAACGTTTTTTTTTATTTTTTTGGATTTTCAGTTGTTGTTCGATATCTACTTTGAGGTTTGATTAATTTAAATGTGTCAAAAACTTATATTTTAAAGGTAAAATATTTCCTACCAAAAGTTTGTTATATTCAAATTTGAATTCGAGATCTCTAATTAAGAATGATAAAATATTTATCACTCCATGACCCTCGATGGTAGCATAACAATTACATTGATGATTAACAAAATACTCCCTCAGTCTTATTCTTGTTATCGGGTATACTAAAAATAATTGTCTCAAAATAGTTGTCAATTTAGATAATCAAGAGAGAATTAATTATCTTTTTCTAACTTTGCCCTTAATATTAATTATTTTAGAATTAAGAGACACATATATAGATAAGAGTTTAATTATGTATAAGAGATATATTAGTCAAACAACACTTCTAATTAATTATTTTTAATAATAGGGTCAAACCTTATCATGACAATTAAAATAGAACGAAAGAAATACTCCCTCTGTTCATCTTTACTTGGCTCCTATACTATTTTAGGATGTCCAACAATACTTGTCCATTTTATGAAATCAAGAGATAATTTTACACTTAGTTCCTAATTTACCCTTGTCATTAATTATAGTTATTTTCCTATTAC
>JBCEWC010017239.1:0-12627 GCA_038996855.1 Solanum aculeatissimum
TTAATATAATTACGAAATGGTTAATTCTAGAAGTGATTAAATTAAATTGAAAAATGTGACACAAAGTTAAAACATGTCACATTTAAAAATAAAAATGTATAACATAGAGTATATAACATAATTAGGAATTAAAAGATTTAAACTCCAAAAAATATCATTAAAAATACTTTCTTGCATTTCGAAAGCTAATTGTTCAAAGTTTAAAAATTTAAAGCTCAATATTTAATTCGTATTGTGGAGGGTAAAAATTGGGTGTCAACAATCATCATGATGCGCATAGTGATAGTTGTCGGTTAGAGAAACTCCCCAAGCTAAAGTATATATTATTTTCAGATATAGACTGAGTTGCATTTATTTATGCATCTAACCAGATGTTTTACTTATTTTGCGTTGCTTATGTTATTGAGTTATTTTCTGCATTAAGCCTATGATTTGAGCAGTGTATCCTGAGTTTTCCTAGTTTGGCCATTTTACATACCGTATGTTCCATGTACTCACGCCCTTTGGCGCTACATCATTTTATGATGTAGATTCAGGTACCCATGATAGCAGACATTCAGTAAGACAACTTTTCAACAACAATTGGTGAGACTTCTTCGGTTTTAGAGAACTTTAGTTAGTTAGACCAGTTTATTTATTTTATTTTACGGTCAGATAGTCGAGGGTCTTGTTGCGGCACCTATCTTCAGTATAGTAAAGACTTTATGGACAAAGTTAGTGAATCAGTCCAGTCTATCCATTCAAATATTTTAAGCATTATTATTATTTGTATTAAGAGATATGTTCAAATTTTCTATAAAGCATGAATGAGATTGTTTGAGTTTTATTAAATTTTTTAAAGGTTCAACTTATAAAGTTTCTGCATGTATGTTAAAGTCTTTAGTTGAGTGAGTCAGGCAGGCCAAGAGTTCACTTGGGGACCAACAATAGTTTCTTAGTGTAGATCATGTCCAGGGTGTAGGCTCAGGGCGTGACAGTCAACATGGTTGTTCTGACACGAAAATCACACGCAATGGACATAAACTGATCCTGGAGCTAAAAGGTAAGAAAATGGGGCCTGCATTCGGAATCTTGAAATAAACTCTGTACAATGATCCTTATAGGTACCTGAGTCTGTACCTAAAATTAGGGTTCAATACGGTGCTTATAACAATATTAAATAGCCTAAAACAATGACATCTCTTTTCAGAAGTTGACAAACAAGGTAGTAGATTCTAATGCAATCTTACCTCAAACCCAACCCAACAAGAAGATTCCAACAATACCACCACGATCGTCTTAAAAAATCACACAGGATAGACTCAAATTTCATTGAAATTTAATCCAAAATGATCGAGTAATCAATTTTCAAAGTCTCCAATAAATATACTTAATACACAACATCAAAAACAACAAAATTACCTCGAACGACACACCAAATACAATTTTAGACACTTTCACAACGTTCTCAAAAATTCACGCAAGTTAGCCTTTTGAATCACTTAATTTTGCCTTAAATGATCAACTTATCACTATCCAAAGTTTTTTCCTTTTTCCTCATCGAAACTGGAATTATAGTTGATATATACCACCTTAACTTGTTCTTCACTACCGCAGTGAATAGTACCCCGCACGATCACAGAGTTCAACACAAATAACCTTCATGAATGCGGGAGGTCCTCTATGATCACGGAGTTTTAGTCGCTTGGCCTTCGCGAACACGGCCTATTGTTTCACGATCGCGGAGTGCTAGGTAGTTGACCTCCACGAACTCTGCCAAGGGCCTTGCGATCATGGAGCACTATAGCTGCACCAAATATTAGCCAAACTCAATTTCTTCAACGGGGTGTTCGAAATCCATTCAGAATTCAATACACGCAAATGAACTATGTAATCCTATCAAATTCAACGTTCTGAATTCAATGGCAGAGTCAAAATTTTCATATGGGGCCATTGCAAACAAATGTAGGTCCCACTTCCCAAAGTCATAATTACTCAATATTTATCGAGGGGCTCAAAATGCACCTAAATGTCACGAAAACAGAACAAAATATCATTTTAGATCAAACTCGACATTGCAAAGCTAACCGCATTGTCACAATCTCCATTTGGGCTCATTTTCCAAGAATGTTGAGCAAAATCAACTATTGACTTATTTTGAAGGCTAAAATATAAAATTTGATACAAACTCACACAGAAAGCCTCAATATGCGAATCAACCATGCTTCTACCCTAATTTGACCATTTCGGAGCTGATGGAATTGTCAGAATTTTATTCTGAGGTTGTTTACCAATATTTTTTTCTTCAAAACTCACTTCTTAAGCTTCAACAGGTCTCTTAAAATGAAAAATTGTACACTTCCAAATGAACAACCAGACGGCTGAACTATCAGTGTCAGCAAGTCATAAATAACCTGGGGTCACTATAAAAAGTCTCTAACTGGTGAAAACGATGCAGAAACACGGAAATAGCGTGGAGTTCACTATATGATAATAATCAATTATACAAATACAAATGTTGAACTTGATATAATTTTATTCAGATATAAATTGTTTGTTAATACAATTTATACAATATTGATATAATTGTTAACAATCAATTACACAAATACAAATGTTAAACTTGATATAACATTGGTATAATTGTATTTGTTGATACAATTCATTCATTAGTACAAATTGTATTTGTTATTACTATTGTATTCATTGATACATATGAGTACTAATTTCATATATGCAATTATCCAACATATGTACAAATATAATTATTGATACATATACATACTAGTTACATATATATAATTATCCATTAAATATGCAAATATAATTTGTCACTCTCCTCTCTCTGTCCTATTTCCCCCTTTCTCTCCCAGTCTTATTCGCTTCTCTCCTACCTCTATCATGTAGTTACAAATCATAATTAGCAAACTATAGCTATTTTTGCCTCATTATGTTTCAAATATTTGCTCTTTTTGAAAGTTTCTCTATAAAAAGTGATCTGAAAAAAATAATGAATGATATATTTTAATATATGAGTTGGGTGGTTTAATTCACATTGAATTAAGAATAAACAACAAAAATTTAATGAGTTTAGTACTTAATTATCTTCCTTACCTTCAGTTTGCATTATTGTGACATATTTTCACCTCGGATATATGTATCTATCACGTCTAGATACAAATGAATTAGTTAGAACTATATCATTGAATTTATCTAACTAATGGTTGTAACTAATCGCCGTAAATTAAGAAGGAAATCATGCTTGCAATAATTATGGAGTATTTTGACGTATCATGATTTCTGAAAATATCAAAACAATCAAAATTGTTTCATTGGAGATTTAACAAAATTTATATTCCTTTTTCTCCTTATATATATATGATATATCAAATATGTACTAGATTTAACAAAATAGTGTTAGATCCATCAAGTATACTAAAGACTAACTAAATACATGTATCTGGTGATTGCATATGATATATATTTGATGTATGAGATACATGCTTCATGAATAGATACAGATGTGTATCTAATACGACAGTTTTTTCCTATTATATCAGATATAGTTTGGTGTAACAATGCCATATTCATTGTCTAACATCTTATATTTAAATTGTATCTGAGATAGTTCTGATACATTAAACTAATAAGAATGACAAATATATAGCTGCTAATATTAGATCAAATACATATTATGTAACTAATTTTAATACACTGCCTAATTAATCTAGAATGCATATATTGCACACTTAATAATTTATTATTTGAGAAAGAGGATGTTGCCTGATGCAAAAGTCTTTTCAATAAAATGCTTGTCAAGGATCAGGTCTCACCAAACACAATAATTTATTTGAGGTTTTCATAGGGAGTTTTATCATTTAATGTGGATAGGAGGTTGATGAAAGATAGTGAGTTGATTAGGATGAAGGGGTTAATTGTGACATGTTAATTATGGGATATAAAACGTATTCTATTACCATTTCCCCTAAACACACATAAATTCACATTCAAGAACCAGGAAACATGTCTTTTTCTTTCTTTGCAAAACATGATATTGGATTTGAGAGTCTCCAATACTAGAGGGGCAGCTCCAAAATCCATTTAGTTCGGAACCCGACGTGGAGATGTTTCAGTTATTAAAATAAAACCACTTAGCATGGGTATGGGAAGTCCTTGTTGAGTACTATATTATATTGACCTGAATCATCACACTCATTTACCAACTGCCAACCAATATCATCTAGGAGAATAAACTTTCTTAATAACAGTAAGAGCAATTGAGATAAGACTAAGTCTAGTTATGGTGAACAAAATTGATCTCGTCTATCTATGGTAACAATATTGGTCGCACAGCAGCCTTAAAATCTTCATAAAATCTTTGCTCTGAGAACATGGAGGCTCGTTTCCTAGCAGCAGCAGCCATTTCCAGCCTCTCATTCTCTGGCATCTTAATGACTTCAATGATCGCTTCAGCAAATTCTTCTACACTCTCGGCAAGAAACCCAGTTTGCTTTCCATCTTCTGGTAACACAATATCCATCCTTGGACCAGCTGAATTATGAGCTGAATGAAACCAACAAACTTGAGGTCAAAAAATAAGCTCAGTGAATCTGTTGGAATATTATGTATACTAGAATATTATGTATAAGCTCTGATTGTAATGATGTAGATCCATACTTTAATAGTCCTTTGTCCCATTATATGTGGCACCGTTTGGCTTACAAAAAAAAGAAGACTTTTGAAATTTGTGATCTAAAATCATCCATAGATATTTAGGTTGTTGAAAATCATTTAATTAAAGGTAAAAGAGAAATTTTAAAGTTAAATTGTTTCTAATTCTAGTAAGGTGACATTCTTTTTGGGACCGACTAAAAAGGAAAGGGTGTCATATAAAATGGATCGGAGGGAGTAATACTTTTTCTATTCTTTTCCATGTAGTATCAGAGCATTAGTAAGAAAATAGAGGTGTCCAAAATACTCTCTTCTTCTGGAAAGAAATTCCAGTCACTACAATTTTCCGGTGACTAAGTGGTTGTCGGTGTCAATACCACTTTCTACCAGTATTTTGTGAAAATTACTATTCCCTTTGTCCAAATTTATATGACACGCGTTCTTTTTTAGTTAGACAAAAAAAAGGACACACTCGCAAATATTTATTGATACCATCAATATTTTACCCACGTTGAATCACACTTGGCAAAAAATCCACAAAAGTGTACGTTTATATTTAAAAATGTATTTATTTTAAGGGCAGTTTTGAAACATTTGCAAAATCTTCACATATTTCTTAAAACTCATTCCCAGTCAAACTATATCACATAAATTGGGTCATTACTCTATTATGCCTTTGTATCATGGGTCATTACTCTATTATGCCTTCGTATCATCTTTGTCCTCGATTTTCATCCTAAGTCTATAGGTGAATCACCTTCTCATACAGGATGGTGACATGCCATGATTGATGTGATTGTTTATGTTATATGTGAGTGCTACTTGGGCTTGTTTCTCTTCCTTGGTTTATCTATTGTTGGTTGTTGTTGGGTTTATACCGTCAAAGTTGATCAGCTTAAGACCCACCTTATTACCAAGGGGTACACTCAAATATTTATGCTTGATTACAATGACACTCTCTCTCGTGGCTAAAATAGTATATGTACGTCCTTTCCTATCCATGGTGGACACTCTATCAATTGGCCATAAAGAATGTTTTCTCCATAGTGACCTTTTGCGGATGAAGAGCCTGTTTGGATGGGCGTATTGTTTTTGACTTATAAGCCAAATGGCATAAGTTAAGATTTCTAACAAATGACTTTTGGCTTATTTTCGTCTTTTTGGTTTGAAAAAAAGTACTTATAAGCACTTTTGTAATTTACCTAAACACTCTGAAATTACTTAAAAGCTATTGTGGTTTAAAAGCACTTCATCTATGACAATCCAAACATGCTCGAAGATTATATGGAGCAACCACCTAATTTTGTTGCTCAGGAGAGTCTAGTAACCTTGTACGTCGAATATGTTGGTCTCTATGACAGATAATAGTCTTCTCAAGCCTAATTTGGGAAAGTTCAACAAACTATATCAAGAGTTACGTATGACTCGTAGTGAAGCTGGTCACTTTGTATTTTATCAACATTCTGCTCCAAATCTTTGTATTTATTAGTGGTTTATATTGATGATACACCGGCAATGATCAAGATGGTATCACTAATTTAAAGCTAACATTTCTTTCAACACTTCCGGATTAAAGAATTTGGTAGATTGAAGTATCTTTTTAGAAATTGAGGTTGCTCAATCTAGATCAAGCATTGTCATTTCACAATGAAAGTATGCCCTAGGCATTTTTGAAGAGATAGGAATGATAGGATGTAGTATTTTTACGGATCCGGATAGTGTTTGGACGGCAAAAGGTGACAAGGGTCTACCTCGCCACAAGGCGAGGTGAGCAGCGAAGCACTCACATTTTTTAAGTACGACACTAATTAATATCAAAAAATTTAAATATTTAATTGCATACATAAACAAACTCAATCTCAATAACATATTAGCAAATATTTCAATTCAAAAATTGAAAATAGATACGCCCTCCATTTAAAAAAGAATGACTACTTTCGTTTTTAATCTATTTCAAAAGGAATGACTTCTTTTATATTATTGGCAATACTTTAATTTCAGCTTTCCAGGTGGCATATTTAAGGCCACAAAATTAAAAGTCATTTTGGTACATTTGACATAACTATAATTTAGTACCACAAGATTGAAGAGTCTTCTTTATTTCCTTAAATTCAAGTCAAACTAGGTCATTTTTTTTAAACAGAGGGAGTATTAGATACTAAAAGTCTAGAATTTGAATGAGAAAAATACAAAACAGTGAGGAAAAAAACAGAGGTAGAAGTAACTCTGAAGTCTCAAGAAGAAGAAAAAAACATAAGAACAAGAAATCTGACGAAGAAAAGAAGAAATATGCATTGATTGGATTTTGGAGATGCCGAAAAAGTATAGTAGGATCAATTGGATTGCGTCGCAGTCTAAGTCTAAGTCTAAGAGTGCAACTTTGGAAAGAAAAATCCTAAAATTACCTTTTGACTTTTAAAACCCTAAATTGGTTGCCTTTTTTTTAAGAAAAATATGAAAGGTGACGTCTTTCTCGCCTTTGTTGCCTCTCGACATTGTTACCATTGTCGCTAGAGCATCACCTTTAGAAGATCACCACAAAGCTAAAAGGCGATAAAGGGTCGTCTCGCCTCTCACCATTGG
This sequence comes from Solanum aculeatissimum, assembly GCA_038996855.1. NCBI lineage: Eukaryota > Viridiplantae > Streptophyta > Magnoliopsida > Solanales > Solanaceae > Solanum > Solanum aculeatissimum. The sequence continues at coordinate 7,234 of JBCEWC010017239.1, forward strand.
CGACAAGGCGATCATCTTTCACAACACTGGATTCGAAGGCTAAACTCTTGCTAGGACAGGGAAGCCCCTCAGTGATCCTAAAAGATGTTGGCAACTAGTTGGTAAGTTGAATTATCACTCGGTGACTATACCTAACATTTCTATTTACAAATCAGTTTATGAATTCTCATTATAATATGTTGGAATGCAGTTTTGTGCAATCTATGATATATAAAGTCCTCTAGACAAAGGACTACTTTTTGAGGATCAACGACATCAACAGATTGTTGGATATACAAACGCTAATCGGACTAGGTCATTTCTAATAGACATTCTAACTCTAGATATTGTGTTTTAGGAGGAACATCAAGTGATTGTTCGATCTAGTGCAGAAGAAGAATACGGAGCAATGGATGTAGCAACTTGTGAGCTAAGTTGGATTAAACAGTTGCTTAGAGAATTGGAATTTTGAGAAGCCAGTCATATGGAACAAGTGTACGATAAGCAAGAGACCCTTCATATTGTGCCAAATTTGGTATTTTATGAGATGATTAAGCACATTGAGACTCACTTTTATCAACCAAAAAAAAGGATACTCTTAAGAGATGTTACATATTTTGTGAAGTCAAATGATCAGCTAGCAGATATTCACCAAGTCCCTAATTGATCCTCATATTAGTTACATTTGTAACAAGCTCGATACATATGGCTTATATACACCAGCTTAGGGTGAATATTATGTATATTGCGTCCCACATGGAAAAATCCATAATGTGGATACACATCTTAATAATATTTTCTTGTGTTTCCTCACAGAATCAACTACAGGGCAAAAGAGAAATAACAAAACATGACTAACCAATTGGTATAGCGCCAGCAGCCATGTATTCCACTACACTTATGCCGAAGTGCTCATCTGTCATGGAATGGATTCCAGCTACGGCACCACCCAGAAGTTTGACCAAATCACTGCATCAACAATAGATTAAAAATGAGAATCAAGCTTTTATCCAACATGTATTGAAATGATGGAAATGGATAATCTACCTAAACATTCCACATTCTCTTTCTAAACATGCAGAGAGCAAATGGCACTAAAGATATCCAATCAGTCTAGATAGCTTTTTACACCCATGCATATTATTACTTCTCTCTGTGCATTACAATGACCTGAATGGTTGAATATCCAGCCAATTTTTAAAATTTTTTTAAGTAGTTTTCCTTTGGGAGGAGGTAAACAATACAAAAAGTTTGTCCCAAATGAAACTCTTGCCTTGACAAAAGAGCTTCAAGCAATGAAAGAAAAATCTGGTCCAGACAGTTCATAAAATCATGCCTTGGAGTTCAAGAATTTCAGACTACCAAAATGGAGACATATTACAAACCTGTACAAGACATTCTTGTGGAACTCAACATGATCATCCACATTCAATTTAATAGCTAGGTCCTTCAAATTTTGCAACCTTTTCTCATCCGCTTCATTCCTACAACTACCCACTAGTTGGATTTTCGGCCTTGGCAGATCTTGGTCTAACTTTTTTATGGCAACTGCAAACGCCTCAAGTTGGAGTGGGTGTGCCTAACTCATGGCAAAAAAAAACAAATTTTACAGGACATCAAGGTTGCAATATACCTTGAAACACCTGCATAAGTATGGGTACCTTGATTTCCACAAGGACCACATAAAAATGCCCACCTTCTCTGGACGGAACTGAGCGACAGATACTATCTTTGGAGGCTTCATTGACTTTTCCAGAGGAAGCACCTGTCAACAGAAACATCATGTTTGTAGCTTATATTAGCCAGGCAACAACGCAGGTTCTTAAAATCCAACCCAGACTCAATACACTTCAACAAAAATTGGTAAGACCTCCCTGCAAAGGACGAGTCTGTAATGTCATATTTTTAAATTTTCACCAAAGAACGAGCTATGAAAGTCCAATAAGATTGAAAGGAGAAATTTTTCAGGAAATTAGACTCATCCTACCCCCATCAAATAGTTAATAAATTCCAAAACGCAGGACAGTACTTATAGTTACAAAAAATTGAAAAGGCTAATAGTAGAAATATTAGCCTCAATGTTAAATTAAACTAATCTACAGAAAAAGGGGAAAAACATTAACAAGTTTAGGCATCAGGAGGAGGAAGAACGGTTATATTAACACCAAACCAGTAAGAAATACAGACCTGAAGCCCAGAAGTATCACAAGGAGGATATACACGCCTAATTCGAGCTGGTATTCCCCACAGCTTCTCAATATGAGATCGAGTCCAGGAAGAATTAACCATAGCAAGGTGTGCACAAGAACCAACGATGCCATACAGCCAGCCAAACAATACATAATAAATAACCTTGAACCGGGATAGTATCACACTGACAGAAAAGCAGTTTCATGAGCTTCATGTACGGATACAATACAGGTGGATGAAAAACAAAGAATTTAGAATCTTGACAAATTCAGTCCCATGAATATATAATTTCACAAGACCCACTAATGCATCTAGATGTACACGTTCATGACGAAGTGGAGTAACATCTAGCCATAATATGCCAATGCATCTTCTTATGCATACATGTGATAGCGTCTAACCGAAAAAATTGTTAATAATGGAAAGCGAAGATAGAAGATACAAGTAGATCAACAATTTTCTGTAGGGGGCCTAGGCAACACTTAGTTGACAGAAAACAAAAACGGCTTGCCAAACCCATTAGGGTCTTTTCCTTTTTGTTTAAATAGCACATCCTTATTATCTTCAACAAGGCAGGCAAACCTTTAGGTGCTTAGTTCCACATAATACCACCAAAAACCTCCACCCAGATGATGTCTTATCATGAAATCCTATAGATGGCATATGCTGATATAAAGTAGTTGACCTCACCTCTTGGCAATGAAGGAATCATTGTTGTACATTGAACTGCGCCCACGAACACGAGATAGCATGTCTAAACTGATAGTTGGATAATGAGTATAGGAAATAACTTTGCATCCAAATATACGGGCAACTGGATAAGTAAAAGCATATCCACTGGTATCAAAGTAATATAAAGGTGTATATTTGCACAAAGCTTCCCAAGCAAGGTAAATAGATCCAAGGCTTTGACCAATCATTGTGAAACGAGGGTAAGTGGTTTCTTCAACCCACTTTCTCTTATGCAAATGGACCACCTGATGTGTAGGATATCAGTAATCTTGAGCAAAAATGATCGACTGTGAATATCTCGGAGTTTGGAAGGAACTACGACATTATGCAACAATTATTTGTACAGGGTATTATACATGATAGTGATTATCACCATCAAACATATGTCAGTGATGAAGCATCAACAAAAGAAACAGAAAATGCAGCAACACGGGTAAAAGGAGAAGCAGGAATATATAATACAGATACCTCAAAGTACAATCTAACATACATAAATATTAGGTACAAACCAAAATAGATTAGAAGCTTATTATTAAAGAATGCGCAGGAGGGATTTCAATGTGTTAATAGGACTAAAGTTTAGAAAATCCAACATAGAGGAAGCGCAAAGACTACATGGTCATATCAAAATCCCTGCTACTAAAATGCCAGTCAAGTAGCTAGGGGTTCCCCTGATAACATGATATTCTACTGTTGCAAAAAAACAGTGGGGTTTGAGGCATGGGTGGGGGCTAGGGGAAGAAGATGAAGAAAAGACGGGCAAAAGTGAAATAGGTAGTTGTTTGTATAGCTAAAAAGAAAGGAATATTGACCCATCCTGACGCTGGATATTTGGAACAAAGCTGCCATTATCATATCTACACAGTACATGCTATTACAAAGTATGGCATGTGGATGAAATAGACACACTTTCTTAAAACCTCGAGCAAATACTCCTTCCACCTCTGTTACAATTTATATGCCGACTTCTATTTGTGGCTTTCCAAAATGCTTAAGACTATTCCAATTTTATACTACATTTACAACTTTCAAGAATTCAAATTCATTTAACTTTTTAATTAACATAGAATTAAAAAAATCACTAAATATTTTAAACTTTAACATGACATTCCCTATCAAATCTAGCTTTTCCACCATCAGTGATATCATGTGTAAGTCAAATGAAGTCTTAAAATCATATCTAGTAAGTATCATTCTATATACTTCATCAATTTTGATTAAAGTGCTTACATTCTTTTTAAATCTGTTTAAAAAAGAATGTCTTTCAACATTTGAAACTTTCCAAATCCAACATCCTAGACATGTTTAAGACCACAAGATTCAAAACACATTTGGTGCATTACACTTCCACACATGTTTAGTTTGAGATCACAGGATTCAAAAATCTTCCTCATTTTTTTTTAAATTTCAAGCTAATACACGAATTGAAACAAAAGGACTAATAAATTCATTTATCAAATAAAGTTTAAATTCACTGTTTTATCTATGCACCACGAGTTCAATTTTTCATATGTTTCAGCACAAATTTTCTTAATTTAAACACAGGAGAAGTAAAGGGTTACCTTAGGAGGGTGGATTAATTTGACACCAAATCGATCAAGGGCACGAGCAGTAAGGGTTTGAGGAGAAGCATCGAAATCTCCTGTGTATATAACACAATCTAGATTTGGGTTTTCATCTTGGATAGCTTTGACGGCACACCACAAGACTCGTTCTCCGCCACCTCCGTCGTTGGTGTACGGGTGGAAGATCCCAACTGACTTCTTTCTGTTTCTCCGGCCATTGATTAACATTAACAATAACCGTACTACTTGAGCAATTAACAACGTTACGCCACTGATCACAACCCAATTGGAAACCCTCATTCTCCAAATCAAAGAGAAGACTTCTCCCTTTCTTGCTTTGTTTTATTTCTGACTTTCGATTTGATTCGGAGTGAACGTCAAGTTACGCTTAATTTCACAATTTTGGTTTGCGACAGTATTTCTTCCGTTTAAAAAAAATGTCCAACTTGATTTAAAATTTAAAATTTTAAATTAAAATTATTTAAAATCTTCTTTAATTTTATAATATTAGAAAAAATTAAAATTTAAAATATTATTAAAAATAATTTTTAAACATTCTATTTGAACGGGAAAGACAATATTTTAGCTCAGGATTAGATTTTTGTCTATTACACTTAGGGGTCGTTTGGCGTGATGGATAAGGGATGTTAATCCCAGGATAATTTTTTAGTAGTCATTAATTTTTTGTTTGGTTGCACAGACTAGGATAACTTATCTCAGGATTAACAATAAGTTATCTCCTCCAGGAGGTGGAATAATAATCTCAGGATAACTTATCCTAGGATAAAGTAGGGGAAATAACAAAAATGTCCTCCTTGAACTCTCTTTTATACACCATTTTTACATTTATATATATTAACATATTTTTTAATAATATTTATAATAATATTCATAACCTTGATTAATCATTGTTTTTATATATTTTTTT
>JBCEWC010017240.1:0-12627 GCA_038996855.1 Solanum aculeatissimum
ACCGGACGTTGGGTTTGTCTCAAAATGTGCCACCATCAAAGATTCAACTTTATTTACGAGTTTTTCAACTGTTTTGTTTCCTAAAATTTTTAATATACATATACACACATATATTGTTTTTAAAATTTCAAATTTTCTATACATCTCTACTAGAGGCAAATGCCCGATAGAGGTCTGGACATCAATCAAAGAGGAGCATAGCGATCAAAGCAAAAGGACAGATCAACCTTCCCCTCTTATAAACTAACAATTTTTCTTTGAATGCAGGATATGCAAGCGCACGTTTTAATATGGCTTAAACTCTCCCAGTAAGAAAAAATAATCCTCTACATTGCATATGCTCGAGATTTGCATTATATGTGCCCGATAAAAAAATATTGCATTGCATATGCCCAATACTTGCATTATATGTGCCCGATAAGAATTGCATTGCATGTGCCCGATACTTGCATGATATGTGCCCGATAGAAATTGCATCGCATGTGCCCGATACTTGCATTATATGTGCCCGATAAAAAAATGCATTGCATTATGTCCAAAATTTACATAATATATGCTTGAAATTTTGCACATGCCCGAGATTTGCATTATATTAGGCTCGAAAGTTGCATTGCATGTGCCCGAATTTGCATTATATAGGCCCGAGAAATTACATGTGCTCTAGATTTGTCCTGCATGTGCCCGATATTTGCATTGCATTATGCTCGAAACTTGCATGATATATATTTAAAAAATTTCATGTGCCCAAGGTTTCAATTCTCGTATGCCTAAAATATGTTGTATTATTGAGGATCGAAAATTTGCATTATATTGATTGACCCGCTAAAATTTTACGTAGTACTTAAAAAAAATGGAAAAACAATTTGCATGACATATTATTACCCCTAAGGCGTCATAGTCCAAAGGCACCATTTGTCATGGCCTGAGGATATCATTTCATGGCCTAGGGATTAAATTTCTGCTTATCATGCCCGTTAGGAGTCATGGTCCAAAGGCATCATCCTTCATAGCCTACGGACATCATTTCATGGCCTAGGGATTTAAATTATGTTTATCATGATCCGAAGGTGTCATCATCCAAAGACATCATTTTTCATGGCCTACGGACATCATTTCATGACCTGAGGATATAATTGATGATTAGCATGGCCCCAAACATCATAGCCTAAGACATCATCCTTATCGTCTTATAGAAAATCTCATTGTCTAAGGGGGAACCTGCATCACGTTTATATTTATTTCGTTATTTAATATATATATGTTCTGATAATTTTATTTAGTGTTTTTAAAGCTACAGATTGCCAAATTCGTGGATTCCTGCTATTCGCCTTAAAGATAGACCTTTCGTTTTGCATGATCGTTCGCGTTGCCCTCATTCTCCTTCAACGCCGATACCCTCGCACTCTTCGTATAGTCATGCGCTCCAACGTTCTAATTTTAGCTACTATCGTGCCTACTTTGGCCCCACACCATTAATTTTATTTTTAGGAATTTCATTCGTTCCTAAATCTAGAACTACACACGACCTGATTCTTGTATAACAGGAGATATGTAGGCGACATGAAACCGAAGTCTCGGTCGTAATTTTTTACAATCTCTTTTATCCTTTCAGTCCATCTGATAATATTTCATCGGTCAGACAAAATCGGTTACTCCATCAACTTTCTTTGCTCGATAATTAATTCTTCATTCCCGAGCAAAGAAGGGGCAGCTGTTGACACCAAATTTTGACCGACCTAAACCCATTTTAGATCGTCATTTGATTAAAATAGGTATTTTAAAAACTTTTAAAATAAATGGGTTTATTTGCAATAATTGCGTATTTTTCATATATATATATTTTAAATATTCAAAATTTGCTCATTTTTTAAAATTATTTTTTATAATATTAGTAATAATAATATTAGTTTTTACTTTTATAATCATTTTAGTAGTAAAAAACTAATATTTGCTGTAATATTTGTTTATTTATTTATTATTATTATTATTCTATTATTTTTTTATTATCAATAATAAATCAATACCGTATTTTGAATACATTGTAAATATATTTTAATCATTTTATCAAGTCTTTAATATAAAAAATAAAAATTTTAATATGTTTAATATTTTTCGTAACATTTTAGCACATAGTGCATACTTTCTTTACGTAAAGTTTAAAATATTGTATATTTTATAAGTATTGTAACTAATTAAATGACATCTATTCACTTTTATCCCAATTTATTAAATTCGTAGCCTTTTCTACCAATTTCATTTCAATTCTAGTCAATTTCCTTGAAATTTATTTCAATTATAGCCAATCCTTTTACAATTTCTTTCAAATCTAGCCTAAATTGAGTTAATTTGTGACTTAATTTAAAATTTTAAGGGCAATTTCATTCAATTTAAATCTGGATTGACCCATTTGACCCATAATCCGCCCCATATGTGTGAAATTAATCTCAACCGTTCATCTCTCTTAATCCAACAACCTATATTAATTTTCTTTTAATTTCCTTTTTTAATTTTTAATAGCCCCAAACCCTAATTGCCTCCCTTTCTTCCCCCTCTCTCTATTCTCTCTCTCTCTCTCTCTCTCTTTCATCAGAGAGACCCGCATCTCCACCAAACCCCGCCGGCTACCCTCGTCACCTCCCTCTATCTCCGCCTCACCCGTGACCTCCCACCAGCCGCACTAAATCATCTAGCCAACAGTGGCGACCCACGCCTCTGTCGCTGCTCCGGCAACGACCACCAACCCGACGAAACCCAACAACCCCCTCCGTTCTCCTCAGACGACCCCCTCTCCGTCGTCCTCATCTCTTCTCGCTACAACAACCAACGATCCTCCATCATACTCCTCTCTCTAAACCGACAACCACTAAAACAGAAAACCCCGGCGGCCACCCTCGTCGCCTCCCTCTTCCTCCACCTCCGGCTGAACCCCGAGACCAGCGAGGCCCCATCGCCATCTCCACCATGCAACTGCCGCCCCTGCTCTATTTTTATCTCCACTCGTTGTCTCCTACAAAACAGATCCGGCGACCTCTTTTCTTCCTCTCTCCTCTCTATCCCTCCTCTCCCTGAACCAACGATACCTCTTCACCACCGACAACCCCTCCCTTACCGGAACCAGACCTCTTTTTTGAAAACCCCTCCTCCCATCGCCGAAAAAAATCATGCAACACCGAACAACCCCAAATCAGACTGCTGCCCCTCTAGCGAAACAAATCTCGGTCAGAATTGATTGAGGATTAATTCCTGGTTATTATTAACGGATTTATCTCGCTATGTTTTTAGTTAATTTTCTATCATTTCAACTGTCTGTTTTTCTCTAGTTGATTAATTCATATAATTATGCTTTGCAAGTGTTGTTCTAGCTCCTGAACTCTTATGCAAGTAGTGGGATATGCCTATGAACTCTTTTATGATAAGATTGAGTTTTGATCCCGAGAATTACTGATGATATGTTCGTTTGATATGTTTTTCTTTGGTTTAAATTCAACCCTAATTAAGGTGTATGATTCATGCTTTGGATGTCTTGCACAATTATGGTATGACTTTTTGGATTATTCATAAAATAATTAGCGGATTGTTATGTCCGATTTACAATTATATGAATAACTTTGGTATTAGATTATTTTTAATATTCGGTTATTTGATTTTGGAGGTTAATCATGGTAAGTGTTTGTTGAGCATCTTTCCTATTATAGAATGGTCCGTTGATACTATTTTAATTTGCTGCTTAATTGATTTTCTTCATGAATTTAAGGAAACCTTTGTTTGATTTACCCTTAATTGATTAACTCAAAATTAGAGAATTAATTTTCTTTCTCTTAATACCATAAATGATTTTTTTCTTACTGATTTGTATTCCTTTATTTTTGGAAAAGTCCTTGATGATTTACAAATATAAATATTCTTTTACCATTTTTAATTAACTCTTCTCTTATTCTTGGTAAAAAATTTGACTGAATCTCATGATTGATTTAAGTATATGTTACTCCTTTGATTATGGTAATATTTAGATTGCTACATTATTTGCTTATCTTTTTATATTATTCTTTTCCTTGCATATGTTTTCTCTCAACTATAAATAAGGATCACTTATTCATTCTAAGGGGACAGAGAACTCTACAGACGAAGCACTCACTTCTTTTCAAAATTGCTCTCTTATATTCTCTCTCAAATACTTTGTTAAAAACATTTTCATAATATTATTTTCTCAAGTTCAAGAATCGAGTTTAGATTCTAGTAATCGTGGAATTAACTGGTATGTTTTCACTCCCTTCTTGTTATTTGAGTTTTTTGTTTAAAATATTTTATCGTATTGGTACTGCTGGTTCGTTTTAAGTGTTGCAGATTTCAACTTCTTGCAAAATGTAAGGGTGTGAAGAGTCGCCTGGGGACGGGAGTGGATTCGAAGAACCATTGAAGATTTTTTTTAATTTTTATTGTTATGTTTCTATTGCTTCTAGTTGTAATAATAATATAATAAAATTGGGGATCTAGCTAAAGGGGAGGGGGATTTATGTGCTAAGTGTTTTTTTTATTTATTTTGCTTTGAAATATTCTTAGGCAAATAGTAATCTAGGTTAATAACTAAAACAAATTATATGTGCATTTGTCTAAATTAAATTTAAAAAAAATGTTTCAACATGTCAAGTTGTAGATATCATGCCTGTAGGAATCTCAAATTTAGTTATACTTGTTTAAAACGAAATAAAAGATTAATTTAACATTTTTTGTTTTCACATGAAGATTTTTCGAAAAATATTTTAGGATCAGTGCCAATTTGTCTCTGTTTAATCATTTAATTAGTAAGCAAAATACGAGTACAAGTTTTAAATAAATTTACTAAAAATATATTTTTTTTACTTTATGATTCAAAAAATTTTCTTTAAAAAAAATAAATAATAAGAGTAAGAATAAAAATATTTTGGTATGTTATAAAATGGTCTTTTGGACATAAGACAATTTTTCAAGGTTATGTTTATACTTTAACATCTTTAAGCCATTACATTTATTTTTGTATGCCATAACACTTAATTAATATTTTCAAAAAATAAAGGTATTTAACAGTCTTAAAATACTATGTTTTAAGTATGTCTTCTAACCAACTTATTTGGTGATGCACTTAATCCTATAAACCTTTACCCTTCTTATTTGCATTTTTGTCAGTCGTATGAGAGATTTACTTGAGACTCTTACTTGCTAAGTGTTGTCCTTTTTGTTTTGTTTGATGCAAGTAATTAAGGAGCCCTAGATTTATTTTGTCTAAAACTACCAAAATTAGAAAGTTCAACGCCTCTTGGACCTTAGAAGGGACGATAGATACTTTAGGAAACGATTAATATTTTTTTCATTTTTTAGTACACCTTTAAGTTAAATAAAATAATTAAACTTAGGAGGGGTAGGGGTAGCTAGGACCCTCAGACATGATGAACTACACTCGAGCTTAAAATGGGAACGAAACTTTGGTTTTCGTCCCTTGGGTTAAATAAGCCTTGTGAGCTAAATCGACAAACTTGATTTGTCTTCCGAAAATAAAGCCGAGTAACTTATCCGAGTGCTAATCTCGCTTAGTTTAATTCTTTATCTTCTTTCTTCACTTTCAATTGTTTGGGGTAGTTTAATTATTAACTTGTCTCTTTAATTGCTTTAATTTTTTTTTTCACTTAGGCAAACGTCTTAGAAAAATTACTTTATTAAATGAATTATGCTTAAATCTTAAAACCTCCTTTATCACTTAGACTATTTTTAGGATAAAAAATATTAATAAAATAAGAGACCCCTATTTGTAACCCACATAGAATAGAGACACAGTTGGGACCCATATTTGTGGACTTCGAGGGGGTGCCTAACACCTTCCCCTTGAACTCTGAACCCTTACCTAGACTCTAGTAGTTTGACCTTAGCCTTAGAATTAGGCTTAGAATAGTGTCCTAATGCACTTCAAATCATAGTCTTCAATTTCTTAAAAATCCCAAAAGAGTCGTTGCCAAGACGTCGTCCACCATCCATTTTCCGCGAGGAAAAAATGGGGCGCGACATTTGGAATGGTGTCGATGGCTTTTTCGAAACAAGCAATTGGGAGATTGGAAACATTTTACTGCGAAGGTAATGATTTGATTTCATAAACAACATGTCGAATCACAAAGATGTCACTTGCCCAATAGTCAGCAGTAACCTCCGTGATTAACTACCAAAGTCGTTTTGAGGATGTCTCGTCAGGATATAGTGATTTTGATCTTGCATCAGCTATTACATATGTTTATCCGCAATGGAGCAATATAACAAACTCACCTTTGCTGCAATGTTGTGACAAGCAATCTGAAGGCAAAACCAAAACCAAAACCAATGCGCACAAGATGTTTGATGACTTTTCTGAATGATCCAAAATCACAAATTCCATTGATATATCCTGTAAACTTAGTCAACTTGAAGTTGAGGATCAACACAAGGTGTGTAAGTTGACAAGAGGAGATACTACTGAGGCAAATTTTCCTAATGATTTGGCATATTCTATTTCTCCTACTGCTTAGGCAACTGGTTGTGATAATGATGCTAAAAGTGAAAACATGAATGATGAAGAGGAAATTGTTATGATCAGCGATGAACCTATAGAATTCGTTATTGCAAATGCATCTAAGCCTTCATCATCGATTAATTCTATAGTTTCTATTAATTATTGCCTTTCCATGGTTGATATTCATAAAGTCTTAAACGATCGTTCAAATCAATTCTTTGCGGGACACTCCGGAAAAATTTACCCTCAACATGGACTCAGGCTTACTCAATGCTGGAAGAAGATGTCGTCAATTCCCTCAACTTGCAGTTATGCCAAGATTATAACTAGAGGTATAACTAGTAGACTCGGCCATGACACAATTCTCTTAATTTTGAATCTATTACCACCAGATCAATTCGAGTTAGAGTTTCCATTTGATCCCGTCTTTAGTTTACTCACTATATACAATTGGGTATTTTGTGCTGCCTTGAGTGACTTGGATCATGATAAGTTCATTATATCAACCTTGAGACATTCTTGCAACCGGGTAGATACTGGACAGGGAAGAAATTTTCATGGTTTCTTGTTGTCTAAATCGAGAGAGAATGTTATGGAGGAGAAAATACAGAGAGTGCTTCAGGAATTTGTTGAAAGTTACTCCAAGCAGTCACCAAATATTCCGGTCAATACAGTTGTTAAACTCTCGTGTGCTATGTTTGGTCTAGTTCATAAATCAAGGACTGTTCTGCGGTATATTCACTTTAGTCCTGATCAGTTTCTTGATTGTGGCACCTTTCATTTTGATAGAGTGTTAAATCGTTTCCTGATCTCTCTTTGTGTACTGTTCAACCCCGGCTGCCACAGTCACCTCATGCTGATGCTGTGATCAAGGTACAGAAGCTAAGCAAGAATGATGGAGTCAATTCTGGAATCATCAAAGCTACTAACCAAATCAAAGATATTGTTCCTAATGGTTTTCACCTATAGCAGCCAAGGAATTTATAATACCCCAAGTGTCCGGATGAAGTTTCTAACATGAACCTTGAGGGCAATGTTCTTTTTGAGGGCGGGAGTATTGTTGTGAACCAAACTGACTCTGTAAGGGTCTATAGGCTAAAAATGGTGAATGAGACTGACTCAGTTATAACTATTGGGCCGAGTAAAATATTAGAGAGTTTTATTTGGGATCCAGGCCCAATTACCATTCATTAAATTGGACTAGGAGATTGAAGAACAGTCGAGGGAAATTATCTGAAGCTTTGGCTATGGTTATCTCTTATGTCCCTTCTCTATTCTAGTATCTCATCTCCTTCTAATCACCTTGTTATGTTGTTATTCTCTTTCTTAGTTATGGTTGCTTTCACTTTGTTGTTCGAATTCTAAGTTGTAATTTGTGTTAAGTGCTGTGTTTGTGTTGAAAAATTGCTTTGTTACAACTATCAACTCAGTTTCCGGAACAACTTCCTTTTGTTTACTGTTTTAGCCAAATTAAGGTGTATTTCAGCTACTTTGGAATTAAGAGTAATCATGTATGGTGTCAGATTGTTATCAATAGCTGTACATAGAAAATTTTGATCTATGGTATCTTGGCTTATATGGAGGCAACCTGAGAGCATAGTGGTATTTGTTTGCTAATTATATTTCCAATATTTGGTAACCACTGTTTAATCTTTCATTCCATGTCCTTGCTCTCTCTCATGCACGCGTGGGCACAGTCAAAGGCAAAGAGCACACAGGCAACTGAAACGTGTGTCTGTTCCGTAGTGACAGACCAAGCGAGATGATATTTTTCTGTGAAGTTGTGATTTAGTTTGAGCTGGGAAGTCTTGAAATCTGTGTGCAGTAATAATTTTGGTACATTGTTATCTCAAAAAGAAACTGTCTCTCTGCACTTTTGTTTTCACTACTTCAAGTGTAACTTCTGTTACTCTCCTCTATATGAAGAGACTTTGTATTGTCTCATATGAGACGTCCCTCTAATTACTTGTTTACTATTCTCTATTGTAGGTTGTGGGTTTGCACTGGTAAGGATTCTTGTTCAATTTTGCATCCATTTCTTCTTGAAAGTCTCTGAATGCTTGATTACCTTAATAATTTTCCGTAGCAGGCATACCATATTCAGCTGCAAGAGCTTGATGAAATTAAGCATCTATCGGAAGTAGTGTATTTATGATTTACCATATCATACCCAGACGTGGATCCCTTGTAAATACCTAATTTTTCCTGCCCGTAAAGGTAGCAGATATGCCAAATTCAATGCAGGATTAGTGAAGAAGTCATTTTTGTAACTGATGGAACTTTGTATGCTTCAGACGATCAAATTGCGATTCTCATCCTTTTTGGACTGGGAGAGGTGTTGCGGGGGGCGGCATTTTCATCATTATGGAATGTTTCTGTGACGACATATCCCGATTCACTACAACCAATACTCTTGGTTGTTCTGCTATTTGTGTGTAAGGTAATATTGCTGGAAGTATTCTATGTAGTCTAATCCTATTAGTTCTAATTCAGAAAGGATGATAAAGGGGAGCTAAAGCTATTGGACTCCATAATAACGACAATGAGGGGGCATTTTCCAAGTTTCAAGGTTTCTTCAGAAGAAATCAGAGGGGAGTAATCAGTTGAAGTGATCAAATTCTCTGTGCCTCAGAAAAGTTATTCTCTTCATGGGGCACTAGCAGCTAGTACTCCATCTTAGATCGGAAGTGAGGGACTGCATGTGAGCCAATGCAGTAGCATCTATTGGTAAATTCTGACCTTGTGAGGTGGTCAAGTAAGCAAGTGTGTGCTCAAGAAAGAAAACAAGCAAGCGAGAAAGAGTGTGAGAGCAAAGGTGAGAAATAGAAGAGAGAAACAAAGAGAGTAACTGGAGTATGATCGAAAGAAAAACTGAGTGCAAAGATTTGTTAGACCAAAACAGATCTTTTACAATAGTAAATTCAAGTTATAAATGATCGATTGTACTCAACAATATTGTCATACTCCGGGAGGGTACCCTTAACATGACTGACACTTGAAGAACCATTACTAATTCCACAAGAGAACATGGCCTCATCATCACATCACATTTAACAACTGAAGTAATACTCAAGTAAGGACTATGAATTAACCAAATAACTGAATCTCTATCAATAATAGTTTCCAATGAACCAAGTTGGAAAGTACATTTTAATCAACTATCACTAATCAACTTCTATGAAGCCTCTAATCCAAGTCTAGAAGGTGCAATGACAAGTCCAAGACTACCTGAAAAGAATACTACTAATCAAGATGAAATAAAGAAGGCTCCTCCTTCGAAATGTAAAGATTGATCCTCAATGATGCGCCTATTGAGTGCCGCTATCACCTATATTTGAATCATAAACGATGCAGACCTGAATGAATGTCAGTGCATTGAATATATTGATATGTAATATGGCTAAAGAACATGTAAGGCTCAATACAATCAGTCTTAATAAGCTCAGACAATCAACAATTCCACTCAACAAATCTATCCAATCAACTCAATCAAGGGTGCAAGGATTTTATAATATAGTAATGCTCCTAAAAGGATGCTAGCATGCGACTTAGTCAAATCATTTATGCACAATCAGGGAGTTTTTCTAACCGACAACCATCACATATGAGCTGGTGATGATACAACATTTGAACTGTCGTTGCCACAACCGTCCAATACTTGCCAAGGTAAGGGACGATCAAACCATCAGGATCCATTATCAATCAATGTCCAACTTTTGGGACATAAAAGGCATAACCGCTATTCTAGACTGATAATGTAGTTTATGGGATAGCGTTGTTATCTATTCGTGCCTATATTGGTGCTCAGTACTCCTCCCAGGATTCAATATGCTCATATCAATCAATTCAACCGACTCTTTAGATTAGTTTTATCCCAACTCCATCCAATCAATCAACAAATTAACCAATCGATCATATCCATCCCAATCAACAATCAACTACTCATACATATCAATTTAGCATGCTTTCAAGATTCACTAAACTCTACAATGATGGTCATGTAGACTCCGGCCAATTAGGCTCAACACATAACAACATATAAGCATTCTCACATTCTAATCACACTCAAAGTTTTACTCAATTAAGACATTCATAAATCATATTCTCAATTTAATTGATGCATAAAGTGTTAAGTGGAATTATGCAATTAGGGTTCATGTCAACCAGTGCAACTAAATGCTCAAATCTCATACAATTAGCATATATACCATCAATACATTCATACATATACATGATGAGTCAGAGCAAATATAGACAACTCGAATTTTAGGATTATGGAATTTTCTACTCAACCTCTATGCACTAATTCTACTCATGTAGGTGAAAGGGTGCATAGACGAACTCAATCCAGCGCTTTAGGTAGCCTTACATACCTGAAATTCATAGAACAATTGAAGCTCTACCATTCTGCAGTCACAAACTCAGAACCCTAGCTTTTTCTCCCTTCCTTCATGCTCTCAAACTCCCCAAGTGTAGAATGAATAGTGATACGCTTTAGGTTCTGAAAAAGAGTTATAATTAATCCCAAAATGTCATGGGTTTAATTAAAATGGGGTGGGAAAGGATGAATATACCCCTTCTCAAAACTTCTGAATGAACCACGAAGTTTATGTATGGGCCATAAATAGCCTTTTGTAGATTGGGGTTGCTTAAGAATTGGGTTATTGGAAATTGGCCCTAGGGTTCCACGATCACCATTTACGGATTGTAAATGGAATTACAGGTCTTAAATACCCTTCGTGGACTCCTCTGGCACTTAGAGAATTTTTAAAAAGCCTCAACTACGAACAAGTTTTATGGGTCATAAACCTATTTACGGGTTATCTTGTCAATTTGTAGTTTGAGGTTCAGAAGTCCATATTTTTTTACTCGGAACTACGAATCACAATATACAATTCATAAATCAAAGTACGATCTGTAAAGGGCCCGTACAATGGTCTCAGATTTAGATAATTTTCTAAGTCACAGGGGTAACCACGAACCCCATCTACAAACTGTAGGTCCTTCTACGGGCCATAGATAACCCTTCGTGGTAACTGGTAGAGACAATTTTTTTTGGTCTTTTTCTCAACTTTTCTAGGTACTTTAAAGTGTATACTGAGTAGAAAAATTTCGGGGCATGTTACATTACCTCCCCCTTGGAATCATTCATCCTCGAATGAAGATCGATCTAGGAATCTAGTCAAGGCACGAATCCTGTCATGAACTCTAACAATCTAACAAATGACCAATCACTTATGAAATCAATCAATCAAAAAATCAAGTAACTGAACAATCATACAAATCAAATAAATCATCAATCAGACTCAAGGATATTATTGCAATTCAAACTCGGAGTAGAAAAAACCTCAAAGAACATGAAAGAATCATTACCATCAACTTCCCCATCATTGGTAGGCATGAATAAATATGGGTATCTAACCTTCGTATCCTCTTCAGCTTTCCAAGTAGCTTCTTCTACTAATTGATTCCTTCACAATACCTTCACAGATGCTACCTCTTTAGTTCATACGAGCAAATTTAATGATCAAGAATTTTAATGGGAATCTCTTCATAACTCAAATTATCCTTCACTACAATACTATCAATAGACACAACCAATTGCAGATCTCCCAAACACTTCTTCAGCATAGCGATATGGAAGATCGGATGGATGACCGCTAACTCTAGTGGTAGCTCAAATTCATAAGCTACATTACCCATTTGTAATACCCCGCAGTTTAGGATCCCAGAGTGCAGGAAAGTTGTGCAGAAAATGACCTGAAGTCTGGTTTATAAGGGACACTTACGACCCGTAAGTTGGGATATGGTCCATATGTTGGGTCTTAAAACCTGAACTTTAAGAAGGGGAAAAATTTCCAAGTGTGGGGCAACCCATGGACCAAGTCATGGCCCATAGAATAACTTACGACCCATAGATGGTCTCGTGAGTGGGACCCTAGACTTGAAGGAAAATTAGGTTTGCTGAAAGGTGACTTACAAAGCATCAGATGACCTGTGGAATTTTATATGACTCGTAGCTAGGACTCCTAGACTTGGGTCAAATAAAGTTGGTTTTCATATTCTTAGATGTGCCAACAGACGAAGGGACCTACGACCCGTGGAATGACTTATAC
>JBCEWC010017241.1:0-12627 GCA_038996855.1 Solanum aculeatissimum
ATTTTGGGAAATGTTTTAGAGATGGGAATTGAATTAATGCTATATAGGAAATAAAATATGTCCTTGGAAAAACGGGTTCAACACTTAGAGAAAAAAAAAAGAGGCTTATGAACAATAAATTTGTTTTCTGGAAATTGCATTTCCTGCATGGATGGATTTTACGAAAATGGGCATAACTTCTTCGTCCGAACTCCAAATGAGGTAAAACAAAGTGAGTTGGGTAGCTAACTCAAAGGGCTTTCCATGTATATGTTATAGGCCACCCAATTATTTGGGGTCTAAGAGATATGACCCTTAATAGTAGACCCTCAAAAAAAGATTCACTTGGAAATTTTGGATTTTGATACGGTTGCTCTAAAATTTGGGTTAGACCCATTTCCCACTCATTTTGACCCCTTAAGCAATAATATGAAGTCGGATTTTTGAAAAACAAAATGGATTTTTAGATATAGCTAAAACAAGTTTCTGGTAACTTCCGAAGCACATTTTTAGGAATTTTTGGGTCGTTTCAAGTGAAGCGTGGGAAGCGGAGTTGGACATGATGGAGCGACATCCTTACCTCTTCTAATCCACACAAGCCTAAGGTACTAGGTTCTATCCTTTATTTATCCTAATTCTTTGTTTCTTGAGTTTCATGACATTACATGCATACATAAGCATGAAAATGATTTAATTAATATTTTGGCATGAGTTTTGAAAGACTTATGATATGATGCATGGTATTTTGAGTTATGGTTAGAGTGTCTCTTGTTTTGATTGATGTCCTCAAGCCGTAGTCTTAGCTCATTCGAGGACGAAAGTTCCCAAGGGGGAGATGATGTAACGATTCGAAAACTTTCAAACTTTATAATGGTTGGTCAAGGATAGTGTTAAGCTGGCCGTGGTTGAATTTTGGTAGCCACGGGTTGTATTTAAGGGGCCGGATTCAAAACGGACCTTTTGTGAAATTGTGAAGCTGGTTGGGAAGTGTAATTTGATATATTATAACTTTTGGTATGGGATGAACTGTGTGGGATGCTAAATATAAAATTGAAGCTCTTTGAGTTATCTTCGCAACACAACGGATTTCACTTAATTCGGAATTCATATGTGAAAGTTATGGCCACAGTAGTGAGAGTGCCTATAGTTGGAAGGACGCTGGAAACAGGTTCTGGAAATTGGGTTAAGGACCGGACCACCGACCGTTTAGTGGTCTACAATCCATGTGATTGTCCGTGGGTGGTTCTAGTGAGCTCCCAAGGGTTGGGGACCAAGCCATGGTCCAAGTCAAGCCCCACGGAACACCCTACGGTTTGAGAGACAGTTCACGGCTCGTGAGGGGTCCCGTGAAGTGGGACAAAAACTTGGCAAAGTTTGGGGGTTAGACTCTGGGACAAGTGTGGCTCCATGGACCAGTACACGGTCCGTGTGCAGCCACACGGTCAGTGAGTCCCTCCGTGAAGTGTTCCAGAAAGTTCCCCGAAAGTTCAAACCGAAGACGAGATCAAGCCATGTTAAATGGTCCAGTACACTGACCATGAACCTATTGACGGGCACTGTAGCCCTTCCGCGTGGCACTATATTTCAGTGATTAGTCCGCTTCATTAAGGGTAATTTCATAAATTGGCTTAATTCTTTGACTCTTTTAACTTCCCTAAAGTCTCCTAAACCCCTAAATTCAAACCCTAATCCTATTTCACTCATCAAAACACTCTTCAATCCTCTATAAAATTTCTTGAATCCTCTTGACCTCCATTGTTGAAAGCTTGAAGAAAATTGGGGAAAATCATCTTGTTTGCTAAATTCTTCAATTCTCTTGACTAAACTCCAGGTATGTGGGTTTGATTCATGGAATCCCTTTCATCCATGAAGACCCCTGAACCCTACTCTTTAATTTATGATTTTAAGTTTCTTTAAGCTATGGGTTCTTCTAATTTTGATGTGTTTCATTGTATTGGATTGTGGGCTGTAGAAATTAGGTTAATTAATGATGATGTAAGTTTGAATTTATTGAATTGCATGGAAATTCTTGAAGGACCAATGTGCATGTACCTTAATGGTTTAATTGTGCATAGGTAAATTGCATTATGATTTGAATATGGATTTTCTCATAATTTAAGTTGAATTGTCCATTGAAGTGTGATTTAAAGATTGAATTCCATTACCCATGCACTTGTCCTTCATTCATAGCATATGCATTGAAGGTTGGTTATGATTAAACTCTTGATATGATATGATATGTCAAGGCTTATGATCACATAGTCTCTTTGTTATGGCTCTTTGAGCATTTTGGGTGCTTGCACCACTTTGATATGTTATGAAGACTTGATATGATAAGCTATGTAGATGGGCTACGCTTATTTCATTATTATGGAAATGATTTTGGAAAATCTTGTTGGCTTTTAGCCTAAGCATGAATATGGTTTTGATCAACGGTTTTGGTTTTGACTAATGATGCATGATTTTGAAAGTAATGTAAGCTCTCCGATTTAAAGTTTGCATGTATATATATGTATTCTGGTGGGATGAGACTTAGTACCGAGGGATTGGAGTCGGGGTGGACCATTTCCAAGGGTACATACTCCTTTTTGTCAAACCATGTGCCACCATAGGTTACCTCCCTAGATAGAGATTGACTTGTTACATCCGCGCTATAATATGATTGTAGGTTTGCATCTCATGCATCATGGCATCACATATTGTTATACTCCTCTGTGACTAGTGCATTCCTTTCGTATCACTTGTCCCCTTGCCATGTTGCTTGGTCATACTATATTGTCATATGCATTGCATGCCCGCATTCTTAGTGAATATTATGTGCTAACCCATACTCTTTGTCTACATGTTCTAACCATGTAGGGACCGGAGATGACTTCTATCTTCCACCGGACGACGTGTGATCATCTTGAAGACTTTTTCTTGTGGTGAGCTCTTTTGTTCAAAGGCAATAACCACTATCTATCTACCTAGTATCATTTTTTTACTTTTCTTTACTTATGTATTGAGGGTGAGCCTCAAATTATGTCGAGGCCCTGCTTATCTTATATAGAGGCTTGTTGGACAAACTAAACTCTTGTACGTTGGATTGTATTTGTTGGATATTATGACTATAGAGATATTATGACTTATGAGTTTTGGTTATGAAAATGGTATTGATTATGCTTATGACTAAATGTTGGGAATGTGTGTTGATTATGTACTTATGTGGAAAGTCCCATAACTCGGAATGCCCCCATAGCTTGAGTCCTACTAAAAATAATACTCGCTCTCGAACATAAGAGAAATAAGAGTACCTGAAACCTCAAAAAGGCTGGGATATCTGGTCTGTATGTTTTACTCCAACTCCCATGTAGCCTCCTCAACTGGACGGTGTAGCTACTAAACCTTCACTGAAGGTATATCCTTGGTCCTTAACTTACTAACTTGCCTATCCAATATAGCTACCGAGTCTACCTCATATGATAAATCTAGGCCCAACTCAATTGAATTTAAGAGATCACATGGAACTCATCTGGAATGCACCAGTGGAGCATGGAAACATGAAATACAGGATGAATTGCTGATAATCTTAGTGGTAATGCTATGTCATAGGAGACCTCACTAACTCGCCTCAGAATCTCAAACTGGCCTATAAATCAGGGATTGAGCTTTCCCGTCCTCCCAAATCTCATCACACCCTTCAATGGTGAAATCTTAAGCCAAATGTTGTCCCCAACAGAGAACTTAAGAGGTCTAGTCCTCCAGTTGGCAAACTCTTTTGACAGCTCTAAGCTGTCAATAGTCTATCCTATATCAATCGAACCCAATCCATGGCATCCCTGAGTAAATCCACACTCACCACATCTACTAAACTCGAGTCAAACCATCCAATGGGTGATCTACACCTTCGACCATACAAAGCCTCAAATGGTGCCATCTAAATGATGGAATGGTAATTGTTATTATATGCGATCTCTGCCAATGGTAAGTGCTAGTCCCAGCGAACCCCAAAATCTATCACACAAGAACAAAGCATATCATCCAACACCTGAATAGTGCACTCAAACTGTCCATCAGTCTGTGTGTGGAAAACTAAACTCAAATCCAATCGAGTACCCAAACCACGATGTAGAGCCTGCCAAAAATGGTAAATGAACACAGATTCTCAGTGTGACACTATAAATATCTATACCCCATGAAATCTAATAATATCTAGGATATACAACCTAGACAACTTCTCTCCACTATAGTCGGTCTTCACCGGGAAGAAGTAAACCGACTTGGTCAAATGATCAACAATCACCCAAGCTGAGTCAAACTTGTCCAAGGCCAGGGACAAACTTGTAACAAAATACAAATCACTCATTCCCATTTCCATTCTGGAATAAGCATCCTCTGCATCAATCCACTAGGCCTTTGGTGCTCATACTTGACTTGTTGGCAATTCAAACACATTGCCAGAATCTCAGCTAGTTTCCTTCTCATCCCGAACCACCAATAAAGTTATTTTAGATCATAGTATATCTTTGCCACACCCCGATGGATGGAATATCTAGCACAATGAGCCTCTTCCAATATCAATCTCACCCAATCTCTTATCTTAGGCACACAAACACTCCTATTTATCCTCAAAACACCCTCAGAATCAATAATAGCCACCTTAGCTTCACCCCTCAACACTTTATTCTGAATCAAGCATAATCTAGGATCCTCGAACTTATGGGAACATATTTGATCAAGAAATGAAGATCTAGCCTCAACAAAGGTCAAAATACTCTGAGGAGGAGAAATATTCAAACGAACCATATGCCTAGCAAGCAACTGAACCTCCAAAGCTAAAGGTCTCTCCTCAGCACTCAAGAATGCTAAACTCCCCATACTAGTGGCCTTTCGGCTCAAAGAAACTACCACTACATTCGCCTTGCCCAGGTGATATATAATACAGATCTCATAGTATTTTAGTAACTCCAACTACCTACGATGCCTTATGTTCAAATTAGGCTGCGTGAAGATGTATTTGAGACTCCAGTGATCGGTGAAGATATAATGCACCCCATAAAGATAATGTCGCCATAATTTGAACACAAACACCACCGCAGCCAACACTAAGTCATGGGTAGAGTAGTTCTTCTCATGCACCTTCAATAGTCTAGAATCATGTGCTATCACATTCCCTCTTTACATCAACACACCACCCAAACCCACACCAAAATATCACAATATACCACAAATGGAACTCCTACCTCGGGCAAAGCAAGAATAGGTGTTGAAGTCAATTAATCCTTGAGCTTTTGGAAGTTCAACTTAGACTCCTCCGACCATTGAAATGCCACATCTTTCAGAATAAGTCTGGTTAAAGGGGTTGCTATAGAAGAGAATCCTTGAACAAAATATCGATAATATCCCACAAAACTAATGAAACTCCAAATCTTAGGCATATAAGTTGGTCTACCTCACTCACGAATAGTTGTTGCCTAAGCCAGATCTACCATCATACCATTTTTTGTCACTACATGCCCAAAAAATGGCACAGACTCAAGCCAAAACTCATACTTTTAGAACTTGGCATATAACTTCTCCTCACTCAATCTCTTGAGTACAACCCTTAAGTGCTGAACATGATCGGCCTCACTCTTGGAATAAACCAAGATATTATCGAAAAACATAATCATAAATATATCAAAGAAGGGTTTGAACAATCAGTTCATCAACTTCATAAAAGTAACCAGTGTATTAGTCATCCTGACTGACATAACCACGAACTCATAATGGCCATAATCGGTCCTGAAAGATATCTTTGGGATATCAGACTCCAGAAATCTCAACTGATGTTAGTTGGACCTTAAATCAATCTTGGAGAATACCTAGAAACCCTATAACTAGTCAACAATATCATCAATACGAGGCAAAGGATATTTGTTCTTGATGGTCACTTTGTTCAGCTAATGATAATGTAATGACCCCCAGTATAAGATCCCTATGTGTAGAATAATTATGCAGAAAATAACCTGTAGTATAGTTTACGAGGAGCATTTACGGCACATAAGTGCATATACGGTCCGTAAGTCAGGTCCGTGAAAGTGAACTTTAGAAAAGGGATAAAGTTTCCAAGTATGGGGTAACCCATGGACCAAGTGATCGCCTGTAGGATATCTTATGAACCAAAGATGGTTGCATTAGTGAGACATCACACATGATGGAAATTTAAAGTTTTCTGAAGGGTGACTCATGAGTTGTCAAATGGCGCGATGGGATAGGGCATGAATTGTAACAAAGTTTTATAGCTTGAGGTCCAACAAAGTTAGTTTTAGGAAATTTCAAATATGGTATAAGATGTAGGGACTTACAGTCCATAAGTGGACAACCGACCCGTAATTGGGGTTCCATAAGTCGAATTTGATAGTTTTTAATAATGGATAATTTGGTCATTTTCATTAATTCTATTCCTAAACTATATCATTTTGAGGATAGGAAAAGGACCATATATAAGCATACGAGCCCTAATTCCCTTATTCTTCACACTCAAAATTCTGTAATGTCACAACCCGAATAGAGGCCTAGATGTGACATTGTGAAGAAGAACCCAAAAGTCCTCGATCAAGCCATCATAGCAACATCACACACATCATCAGTTCGGAAGCGCAGAAGCTAAACACATAACACATAAGCTCTAAGGGATTCGGGAGATGGGACTCAAGCTATGGGGATGTTATCGGGAATGGGACAAACATAGATTCACGTAACACATAACAATTATCTCTAAGGAAATGGGAAAGGGGAATTCAACTATGGGGACACAACGGGATTATAAGACTTTCCAAATAAGTACATAGTCATTCACAATTCCCAACATTCAAATCATAAGCATAATTAACAACAATCCTCATAATCAAGGCTAATAAGCATAGTATTACATAACCATAAGGTTTAACATAACAAGTAGACGTACAAGAATTTAGAATGGTCCAACAAGCCTCTACATAGATCGACTGGGGCCTCGACAAGGTTTGAGACTCACCCTCAATATATAAGAAAGAGTAAATGACATAAAGAAACTAGGTAGATAGAAGGTGACTATTGCCCTTGAACAAAAGGGCTCACCACTAGAAATGTTTTCACAAAATGATCAAGAGTTGTCCGGTATAATATAGATATCATCTCCGGTCCCTACATGGTTAGAACATGTAGACAAAGAATATGGGTTAGCACAATTAAACACTAAGTATGCGGGCATGCAAATGCATATGCACATGAATCTATGGCAACCTATATGACAAGGGCACATATATAGAAGCGAATATAACAAAGGACTATACACAATATGCCATGAAATCATGATGCATGCAATGCCACAATACTTAATATAGAGGGGATGGAATCATAATAGACATCACAATTTATGCGAGCTAGTACACGAAATCGCGAAGCAAGACCCCCACATCGAGATGAGGATGTCTACTTGCCAAGGGTAGAACACACCACACCTTACGGGTCTTCTATTTTGGTGTGATGGCTACCTTCCTTACGGGTCTTCTATTTCGGAAGGATTTACATAACATGGCATATCATACCTATGGAGGCACATAGTTTGACAGAAAGGAGTATGGACCCTGTGAAGATAGCCCACCCCGAGTCCAATCCCTCGATGTTAAATCCACATCCAAAAAGAATACATATACATATACATGCTTTTAAAATGAAACTTGGCACTTAGACTTCAAAACATGCATATTGGGCTTGGGAGCCAAACATACTTTCGAATGCTATCATGCATACTTAACAGGAGTTAAACATAGTTATAGTCATGCATCATGGGCTAAAAATCCAAATAACTTTCATGTCATACTTCATGCATAAGAGTAGCTCCATACCAAACATGCTTGTCAAATCATAGTGGTGTAAACACCTATGTTGCTCAAAGAGCCATAGCATAGACTTAGTATGATCACAACTTAGCCTTAACCCATACTTGTTCAAAATCATAGTCATAAGCATGTTTGGGACTTAGCCCACATGAAAACATTCATCATAAACCATGAAACATACATGCAATGCTATGAGGAACAATGTGAATAGCATGGGTAATAGAATTCAAACTTTACATTCAATTCAATAATAGTTCATAAGAAATTCAAGTTAAGCCTACCATTAAAACATCATTCAAGTAGTAGCCATGCATAATTTAAAGGTATAAGGGAGATGCATACTTGATCATTATCAATACCATTAAACCTTCATGAAATTCAAGTTTAATTCAACTTTAAAATACCTAATTTCTATAAAACATAATCCCAATCAACTTTTTATTTCAAAATTTAAAGAACCCAACCTTAATTGAAAACTTAAATTTGAATTTAAATATGAGGGTTCTTGGGTCTTCAAGGATGAAAGGAAATCCTTGAATCAAAACCCACTTACCTTACAATTACCAAGGGAATTGAAGAATCAAACAAGAAAAGGTTGCCTTCCCCAAATTTCTTCCAGCTTTCAACAATGGAGGTCAAGAGGATTTTGAATTCTTCAAAGAGTAATGAGGAGCCTTGGAATGGATGAAAAGGGGTTAGGGTTAGGGTTAGGTTAAGGGGGGTTTAGGGGACTTTAGGATGCCTAAAAGAGGCCTAGGGACTAATTAAATTATGAATTAACCATTAATGAAATGGACATTTAACTGTTAATCAGGGTCACACGGAGGATCTACAGTGACCGTCTGATCATCACACGGTCCGTACAACTCACCGTGATGCAACACTTAAACTTTGCTTCGGCTCAAACTTTTGGGGGACATTCTGTAACACTTCACGAGGGTATTTCACAGGCCGTGTGGCTTCAAACGGACCGTGTACTGGTCCGTGGAGAGACACTTGGCTAAGAAATCAACCCACATCAAGGCCATCTCTCTGCCCCTCTGGAAGGACTATCCTCACGGACTGTTTGAGCCCTCACGGACCGTGGGGTGGTCCGTGAGGTTTGCCTTTGCTTTGGTCAGAGCCCTGGACTCCCAGAGCTAACTGGAACCCCACACGAGACCCAAAATTGTACCGTGCATGCACACACGGTCCGTGGTGCTTTCCTTGGCCATTTTCTCGAGCCCTATTCCAGTGGCATTCCCACAAAGGCAATCTCACTGTTTTGCCCTTATCTTTCTTATACGAACTCTGAATTGAGGGAAATCAGTTGTATTGCGAAGATAACTAAAATAGTTTCAATTTGATATGTAGTAGCCCACACGGTTCAATAGACATAAAACGTTATGTCTCCTCAAAAGTCACTGTCCAAATGGCCTCTCTAGGCCACCAAATGATCCTTTTTGCGTTCATCCACTTAAACTCAATCCGTGGCTACCAAAACTAAACCATTATCAGTATAACATCATACAAGACCATCCATAAGGAGTTTTCAAAAATATTTGGGTCGTTACATCATCTCCCCCTTGGGAACATTCGTCCTCGAATAAGCTAAGACTAGGGCTTGAGGACATCAATCACAAAACAAGAGACATTCTAACCAACACTCATAAGATCATGCATCAAATAAAAAATCCTTCAAAATTCATGTCAAAACATCATTTAAATTATTTTCGTGCTCATGAATGCATGCAATGTCATGAAATTCAAGAAACAAAGAATTACGACAAAGAGAGGATAGAACCTAGTACCTTAGGGATGAGTAGATTGGAAGAGGTAAGGATATCGCTCCATCATGTCCAAATCTGCTTTCCACGTTACACTCTCTACATCTTGATTCCTCCAAAGTACCTTAATCGAAGCCACCTCCTTATTGCGAAGCCGCTTCACTTGTCTATACAAAATATCAACCGGTACCTCTTCATAAGTCAAGTTCTCTTCAATTGTTTCACCCTCCAAAGGTGAAATGGCCTTGGGGTCACCAACCAACTTTCTCAACATAGATACATGGAAATTCGGATGAATAGAGCTTATGTCCAAAGGCAAGTCTAACCTATAAGCTACATTGCCAACCCGCTCCACAATCTCATAAGTTCCTACGTACCTTGGGCTCAACTTGCCTTTTTTGCCAAAATGCATTACACCCTTCATGGGGGACACCTTCACATACACCCAATCACTAACATGAAATTCAAGGTCTCTCTTTCTCACATTCGAATAAGTTTTTTGACGACTTTGGGCCGTCTTCAACCTTTTTCGAATCAACTTCACCTTTTCAATAGCCTCAACAACCAAATCCAAGCCTATCAAGACCGCCTCACCAATTTCAAACCAACCAACCGGAGACCTACATCTCCTACCATACAAAGCCTGAAAAGGAGCCATACCGATGCTAGCATGAAAACTATTGTTGTTAGCAAACTCGATGAGAGACAGGTGATCATCCCAATTTCCCTTGAACTCCAACACACAAGCCCTCAACATATCCTCCAAGGTTTGAATTGTCCTCTCAGCTTGCCCATCGATTTGAGGATGGAATGCGGTGCTCAACTTGACCTTAGTACCAAGCTCCTTTGAAAAGACCTCGAAAAGTGAGAAGTAAATTGGGTACCACGATCCGATATGATAGACCTTGGCACATCATGCAACCTCACTAACTCCCGAATATATACCTTAGCATACTCTTCGGCACTATAGGTAGTCTTGACAGGTAGGAAGTGAGCCGACTTAGTCATTCTATCAATCACAACTCACAAGGAATCAAATTGCCTACTAGTACGGGGTAACCCAATCACAAAGTCTATCTTCATATCTTCCCACTTCCAAGTAGGAATCTCAATGTCTTGAGTCAAGCCACCGAGCCTTTGATGTTCTACCTTAACTTGTTGGCAATTAGGACATTCTGATACAAATTTAGCCACATCCCTTTTCATACCATACACCAATACAACTCTTTCAAATATCTATGCATTTTGGTAGATCCCGGATGTATAGAATATTGTTAATTGTGAGCCTCTTTCATGATAGTCTCTCTTACTCCATCAACATATGGAACACACAAATGATCTTGGTACCGAAGCACACTATCTCCCCCTTGGGAGAAAGCCTCAATGTTACCATCGGCAACCAACTTCTTCAATTCCAGCAAGGAAGGATCTAAATCTTGCTTAGCCTTAACATCAACTACCTAGGAAGATTCAGATCCACCTTGCACAAAGATGCAACCATTGTCGGATTCGGCCAACCACACACCCAACCTAGACAAAAGGTGCACATCCCTTGCCACCTCTTTCTTTTTCTCATCTACATAGGCTACACTCTCCATAGAAAGTCTACTAAGAGTATCCGCCACAACATTGGCCTTGCCGGGGTGATAAAGCACACTCATATCATAATCTTTAAGAAGTTCCAACCATCTCCTTTGCCTCAAATTAAGATCCCTTTAGGTGAACACATATTTCAAGTTTTATGATCGGTGAAGTCATCCACATGAACCCCATACAAATAACGACGCCAAATTTTCAAAGCAAACACCACCGCTGCTAATTCAAGATCTTGAGTCAGATAATTTTGTTCATGCACCTTCAATTGTCGGGAAGCATAGGCTATCACCTTACCATGTTGCATGAGGACACAATCCAAACCAAAATGGGATGCATCACAATAAACCACAAACCCATCTAAACCATTTGGCAAAGTCAAAATCAGAGCCCGATGTAAGTCGATCTTTCAAAGTTTGGAAGCTCTTCTCACATTCATTAGTTCACACAAACTTGGCTTTTTTTTGAGTCAATTTGGTCAATGGAGATGCTATAGATGAAAACCCCTCCACAAACCTTCTATATTAGCCATCCAAACTAAGGAAACTTCTAATATCCGAAGGAGTCAATGGTCTAGGCCAATCCCTTACCTTCTCGGTTTTCTTAGGATCAACCTTGATACCATCACCGGACACTACATGACCAAGAAAGGCAACTTCTCCCAACCAAAACTCACACTTGCTAAATTTTGTATACAATTTCTTTTCCCTCAAAGTTTGGAGAGCCAATCTCAAATGACCCATATGCTCTTGTTCACTTCTGGAATAAATCAAGATATCATCAATAAAGACCACCACAAATTTATCAAGAAAAGGCTTGAACACCCGATTCATAAGATCTATGAACACCACCTGAGCATTAGTTAACCTAAAAGACATCACCACAAATTCAAAATGACCATAACGAGTCCGGAAAGCCATCTTGGGAATATCACACTCCCTCACTTTCAATTGATGATAACCCGAACGAAGGTGTATTTTGGAGAAGTGAGTAGCCCCTTGAAGTTGGTCAAATAAATCATCAATCCTAGGCAACGAGTACCTATTTTTAATCGTCACCTTGTTTAATTGTCTATAATCAATACACATCCGAAGAGACCCATCCTTCTTCCTCACAAATAACACCGGAGCACCCCAAGGTGAAATACTAGGCCTAATGTACCCTTTCTCCAACAAATCCTTCAATTGGTCTTTCAAGTCCTTTAACTCCTCTGGACCCATACGATACGAGGGAATGGAAATGGGTTGAGTATCTAGAAGTAGGTCTATACCAAAATCCACTTCTCTATCGGGAGGGATACCGGGAAAATCCTTGGGAAACACATCGAGGAACTCCTTTACCACTAAAACCGATTTAAGCCTAGAGAATTCACCTTCCACATCTCTAACCCAAACAATATGGTAGATACACCCTTTCCCAATCATTCTCCGGGCCTTAAGGTAGGA
>JBCEWC010017242.1:0-12626 GCA_038996855.1 Solanum aculeatissimum
TAAAATAATAAATTTATTGTCATTATTCAATTTTGTGTGACTTTTTAAAAAACTCAATATTCAAATATAGTAATAAAGCATTGTTTATCATATTATGGGGATTTGTCATTGGTAATCATGTATGTCTTTTTAAAAAATATTTTGATTCGATTGACAAAAACAAAACAATTTTTTGCAGCAAACAAATATCGCGTGCCACAAAAAAAGATTTTTGTTTTGAATCACAAACTTTAAAATTCTTCATTTTTTTTACTTAAGCAGCACGCAAAGTAAAACGGTTCCATGCTATGAATCGAGTAACTTATTTGTGTTATTTCTTCTACTGTCATGGGAACAGATTCAATAGATGTCAATATAATTTTTTCGTCGTATTGACGTAATGGTCAAAGTTCAAATGAATTGACTTTTAACAAGTAAATCATACGAATAAAAGTGAACGGAAAAAGGTATTTATTTCTTTTCATGTGTCATTTGCTATTGAAAGATTAAGGTAAATAATTTTAACCAAAAAGAAAAAGAAAAATTAATCTTTTTTCCAAACTATTTGTATCAAAAGATAAACAATTTTAACCCCTAAAACATAAAAAGAAAATAATAATAATAATACCAGCTGCTATTAATTCTTTACCCTTTTTTTATTTTGGTTTAACTTGTTTACTTTCTCCATCTACATTTTACGTGTGCATGTTTGACTCTATCTATATTTTAAATTAAAATTTCTAAATAAAATTATAGTTTTACTATGTCAATTCTAGTAAAACTAAAGTTACCAATCCTAGTAAAATTATAAGTCAATATTGGAAATTTAACATTAATTCAATTTAATAATTTATTTCACGTCCAAATATATTGTAACACGTATCATATCCCCTCCAAACTTTACGTATTCCCAATAATATTTACTACCTCTATATAAATAAATCAAATTCTTCTCTGTTTCATCATATTCCATTTTTTATTTTTCCTCTCTAAAGAAATAGAGGGGAAAAAATTATACTTAAAAAAAATAGCCCTAAATTAAAATGGAGATGGAGGAAATACAAATTAATCAGCTGGAAAGTGCAGTCATTTTCAAGAAAACTAATTTTCCTGTCACTCTCAAGGTAATTAATTAATTAATTAATGTGATTTATGTTAAAGTTTATAAAATATTATTATAATTATTCTGATGATTTGATGATAGTTCTGTTAACGTTTTCCAGAAAATTTACGTACATGCATTTGTTGCAATTAAATTAATGATAAAACAAAGCTACATTCTTGATTAACTGGTTTTGTTGTTTTAAATTTTCCAATTTCATCTTACTAATCTTAGTTACTTCTTTTTTTTAATGTTTTTGATACCGGTATGAAGGATTTTTTTTTTCCCAGAAAAATAAGTGAGTTTGTTACTTTTTTTTTCTTTTTTTTTTTGGTTTCAGTTTACTTGGTCAATGTTGATATGAGAATAGATTGCAACTTATAATATTTTTCGGATAGTTTTCAACCATCTAAATTTTAGATTTTAAATATAAAATTTAGCTACTTTAATTTAGCTTTGAAATTTAGTCAAAAAGTTGACCTCGAAAAGTGAAATATCAACAAGTAAAAGTGGACGGAGGGAATAGTTTATTTTATTGAATTAACCTAATTAATTATGCTGGAAATTGAAATTTGACTACTAGCTAACTTGCTCGGAGTCTTCACTTTCAATGCCTAACCTGTGTCGGATTCTCCAAAAATACACTACTTTTGGAGTCCGAGCAACATAGATTACTAGTACTTTATAAACTTATTTAATGATCTAAGTGATCAATTATATCTTAGCTTTCTAAACTAGACATCTGTTTTTTTAGTATAATAGACAAGTAAAAATGAACGAAGTGATTATCTCTTGGTTTCTTATCATGCTTTGATCTTGTGAATTCATTGCTAAAATGTTTTGGATGATCACATGTGCAGTTTGAAGATGTTGTGTACAAGATTAAGCCCAAGAGTGAAGGAATGTTCAAAAATTCCTCTAAATCAGAAGAAGAGAAAATAATCTTGAAGGGTATAACCGGTATAGTTTTCCCCGGTGAAATGCTGGCGATGTTAGGTCCATCGGGCAGTGGTAAAACAACGTTGTTAACAGGGTTAGGAGGTCGTCTGAGTGGTCATCTTGATGGTACTATAACTTATAATGGAATGCCCTTCAAAAATTCTATGAAGCGTTACATTGGATTTGTTACTCAAGACGACGTTATGTACCCTCACCTAACTGTGACAGAAACACTTGTATACACTGCCCTTCTTCGGTTGCCTAAAACCTTATCGCACATGGAAAAAGTTGCACATGCTGAGGCTGTGATTTCTCAATTGGGATTAACGAGATGCAAGGATAGTATCATTGGAGGTCCGTTATTGAGAGGAGTTTCTGGAGGGGAGAGGAAAAGGGTCAGCATTGGACAAGAAATGCTTATTAATCCGAGCTTGTTGTTTTTGGATGAACCAACATCAGGACTTGATTCAACAACAGCTCAAAAGATTGTGTCGACTTTATGGGAGCTAGCGAATGGTGGGAGGACGATTGTGATGACAATACATCAGCCTTCGAGTAGACTGTTTTACATGTTCCACAAAGTGCTGTTATTATCCGAAGGAAATCCCCTCTACTTTGGTAGAGGCGAAGATGTTATGGCATATTTTGCGAGCATTGGATTTTCACCCTCAGTCGCTATGAACCCCTCTGACTTCTTGTTAGATCTTGCAAATGGTACGTTCATCTATGTGTTTACTTGCGTTCTTCCGAGTTATTTTTCACATTTGCTTTATATATTCTCACATCTCTGCCCTTACAGAGGATATCTTTATAGCGAACGCCACTTACATTTTCAAATGAGAATCTCTTCAGGATTTTTGTTGCAGCAGAAGTCATTATACATTTGACAAATGTCATATGGATTCGGACTTTACTTCACTTCTCCAAGAGAAATTCTTCGTCGTGTCTATAAAACTTTAATTTATATGTACGTTACATTGTCTTATAGCAAAGGAAATTTGCGCGATATTTGAACTGGTGCATCTTCAATTTGTGTAGGTGTTTTAGATGATCCACAAGAAGATCAAGCATCGATCAAGCAGACTTTAGTAACTGCATTCCAAACCAATCTGTTGGACAGAGTGAAGGAAGAATTGCAAAAACACGATGCTGGCGAAGATGATGAAAATGTACAGAAAGAGAAACTCAATCGATGGTCAAACACTTGGTGGCAGCAATCTGTGGTGTTGTTTAGAAGAGGGATGAAAGAACGAAAACACGAGTCCTTCTCATCCCTCAAGGTTGGACAGATCTTGGTGGTATCTATATTGTGTGCATTGTTATGGTGGCGATCGAGAGACATAGAAGATCAGGTATAAAGTACTTTCTCTGCATTACAATCCCTGCACAACTAGTATTTGGACCAAACTTTTAATCAATTGATATTGCAGGTTGGGCTCTTGTTCTTTTACTCTTCATTTTGGGGCTTCCATCCTCTCTTCCAAGCAATTTTTACGTTCCCACAAGAAAGAACGATGCTGGAGAAGGAGCGATCTTCAGGCATGTATCGACTCTCTTCATACTTCATGTCAAGAATGATTGGTGACCTTCCAATGGAGCTAGTACTTCCAACTATTTTTGTCATCATAACATACTGGACAACGGGCCTAAAACAATCTCCGGTGAATTTCTTCTGTACTTTATTCACCCTTCTCTATAGCGTATTAGTCTCACAAGGCCTTGGACTTGCTCTTGGCGCGATGGTGATGGACCAAAAATCAGCTACTATACTCGGATCAGTAATCATGTTATCATTCACCCTAGTCAGTGGGTTTATGGTTCACCATATTCCTGTCTTCATTAGCTGGATAAAATACTTATCGGTTAGCCTGTATACATTCAAGCTCTTGTTAGGGTCACAGTTTGAGGCAGGGGAAACGTATCATTGTCACGAAAATGCAACTTGTTACGTGCAAGATTTCCCCGCGATAAAGTCTGTTGGGCTCGGAGATAAAGCGATATCAGTCGTTGCAATGGCTGTAATGCTTGTTGGTTTTAGGTTCTTGGCTTATTTAGCACTTATGAGGATTGGTGTGACAAAGAAATAGATACTGGTTTTACTTGTTTTGCTTATGTACAAGACAGAATCACATAAACATATACTGTGACATAAAGATCCAAATTGTAACTTTTGATTTGTCATCATGTTAATTTGAGACATTATAATTTTGTATGTGTTTTATTTTCAGCCTTAATATATGATTGTAGTAGTAACATATTGTTTTTTTCTTGCTTTAGCAAAAGGGGGAATGAAAGGTTTCTGATTCCAATATTTGTGGAACTATTATTAAATTATGATCTAATATTTCAAAATTATATTATATCATGTGCTAGAAGTCTTAAAGATTGAGCTCGTCTACTCTCAATTATGGATTCACCTCTAAGTAAGAAGGTAATTGATAACAAATGAACCTTGAGCATAACTTAATCTAAAGAAGTTAGTTCATGAAACAATCTAACGCGAGAACTCAGTGTCACCCAATACGTTATTGGTAATATGGACAATATAAGAAAGGGCTTAACATTGAGTAAAACTCACGAATTAAGATGTTTTTAACTCTGATGGTATAATGAGAAAATGAAATAACTTGGATCTAACTTAACCCAAGAAACTAATTCACAATGTGAATTATCGGTGCGAACTCGTAACACTAACCAATTTGAATTCAAAAAATGAAACAACTTGATCTAACTTAGCCCCAGAAACTAATTCACGATGTGAATTATCGGTGCAAACTCGTTACACTAACCAATTTGAAAATTCAAGAAAATGAAACAACTTGAATCTAACTTAACCCTAGAAACTAATTCACGATGTGAATTATCAGTGCAAACTCGTTACACTAACCAATTTGAAAATTCAAGAAAATGAAACAACTTGATCTAACTTAACCCCAGAAACTAATTCACGATGTGAATTATCAGTGCAAACTCGCTACACTAACCAATTTGAAAATTCAAGAAAATGAAACAACTTGGATCTAACTTAACCTTAGAAACTAATTCACGATGTAACACTAACCAATTTAAATTCAAGAAAATAAAATGACTTGATCTAGCTTAACCCCAGAAACTAATTCACAATGTACATTATCGGTGCAAACTCGTTACACTAACCATTTTTGAAAATTCAAACCAAGTAGTAAAACATACCAATAAAAAAAGAAGTTAAAATTAAACATGAAAAATGAAAGTTTCATGGTGTTGCAAAAGAGGTGGAACAAGTTAGGATAAGGTCCTTTTAATTGGAAAGAAAATGAGGGGCACAAACAAAAAGGTTGCATTAACAAACTCATATAGTACTAGATTCATCTAATTGGGGCATGTCCTTAACTTATCCGACCACAATCTCTGCACCTATTACTATGTTAAGTTTCTAACCTAACTCTAAACAAAAGATACATTTGTTTCTTTACTTTTTTTGAACTTCATGTCCCCATATCATAATTTGTTCACGCACACACAAAATAATAAATAAAGATTGTTTGTTTTAATTAGT
Source organism: Solanum aculeatissimum (assembly GCA_038996855.1). Classification (NCBI taxonomy): domain Eukaryota; kingdom Viridiplantae; phylum Streptophyta; class Magnoliopsida; order Solanales; family Solanaceae; genus Solanum; species Solanum aculeatissimum. The sequence goes on from JBCEWC010017242.1 coordinate 5,559, forward strand.
ATATACTCTTTTAATAACTAAGTTTGCATTAATTCGTTCAGATCATAGGTAGGGATAACAATGAGACAAGATAAGTGTGAAGAATAGTGGAGTGAAGTATGTGTAGAGCAGGACGAGGTGAGGCGTGTGAGTTGGATATTAAACAAGACGAACGGGATTTCAAAGAATCATTAATAAATCTAAGTTAAAATCAAGGGAAAGTTACAAGCCAATGTCTTTCGACTATCTAGTTTTTAAAAAATGTATATAATAGATAGGTATACATACACTATATATGTAATATACATATTTATACACAACATAGAAACAATATACACAGTCAAGATATATGCATAGTGTATAATTCAGCCATATTGATAAACTAGATAATTGAAAGATATACTCCCTCTGTCCCATTTGATGTGGTACCCTTTCCTTTTTTATCCGTCTAAAAAATAATATTACCTTACTCTAATTAGAAACAATTTAACTTTTAAATTCTCATTTTTATCCTTACTGAAATGATTTTCAACTACACAAAAATCTAAGAATTATTTTAATCCACAAATTTTAAAAGTCCTTTTTTTTTCTTAAACACCGTGTTAAGTCAAAGGATGAAACATAAAATAAAACGGACGGAGTATTTAGTTAAGCTTCCCTAAAATCAATCCTTGTATCTTATCTTTTCATTAACTTTCAAAGGGCCAAAAAGTAGTTTGGTCTAAGTACAATCATATACTTTATGTTGATTTTCAAGAAAATATCTCTAAAGTCTTCTACAAGGCATAGTATTCTTTTATATGATTTTGAATAAAAAGTAGTCAAAGGGAATTAGCATCAAATTCTAAATACAATCAAAGTCTTAATTGACAATCAACTTAAAAGGATAGTAACTCTTTTGAGTTTTGTACCAATTTATATATGATATGTTCAGATTTTGAGAGTAAAATAATTTTTTTACCGCAATTTATTTGTATGCCTTTTACAAAAAAGATTGATTCTCGAAATTCTTACATTGAGACGGAAAGAGTATATAACATGAGGTTGGTAAAGCATATAGATATTTTTATTGCACCAATTATTTTGAAGTTTTTCCATCTTTATCTACTGAGGAATGTGATACTTGTTTAAATGAACTCCTCCATTGGTCCAACCCTAATAATTTCATAGAAAATTAGGCAAACTGCCACTTTTTTGGACCACTAATTAACATTTAATCATTGTTTTAGAAGTTATCAAATGTTTATCCACATTTTAATACATAAATAAAATTTCAGAAGATAAAAAATATCACTAACTAGAACATGGAAAACAAACATAATCATTGTTCAAACATTTGTTTTCAAATTGAATGTTTTTCTTTTCCTGGTATTTGAACTATAAGTAAATGTTTTTGACTTTTTTGGTGTTTTAGTTAGAAATATGTTTGTTTAAATTTATTTTTGTATTAAAAATTAACTATTTTTAGTTACATTTCAAACGACAAATAAACTTAAATACCAATCTAATCGTTATCTAGCCCACCCAACTTTTATGATAATTTTGTATCTTTTATTATACTTTCATCTTTTTACCAGGCCCAGTGAATCCATTTTGATCGAATGCACAACCCAAGTGAACAATAGAATAGCTATATAAAGTTACCTCAAAATTAAAGATATACTATAAATTGGAGTAAAAGTGAATAGATGCAGAGCATATAGCCTTAAACTTTTTGTGTGGTAGTACAATGGTACTATGTTTTTTGAAGAATTGAGTTATATAATTGGTCACTTGAAAATACACATGAATTTTTTTTTTAAAAATTGAGTCAAAAAAGTGTTTGATACCTAGAAATTATTATTGTATGTTTATCAACTCAACTGTTCAATCATGTCAAAATATATCATATATACTTATAATAAAGAAAAACTTATTAGGTACTAATATCCTTTTAAAGAATAAATAAAATAATTTAAAAAGAACATAATTGGGAATAAGAAAAATGAGGAAGGAATTACCACAAAGTAGAAAATTGAACCCTCATCAATTAGGTAAAAGTTCAGATAATCAACTAATTGAATTATTAAAATACTTCATTTATAAAATTTAAATTTAAATAATAACAATAAAAAAAAATTCAAAAGCTAATCCAAATAGACTGTAAAATCGGAGTTGGAAGTGAAATTAATAGGTGCAGAGAATATAGCCATAGTACCAGTGGTACAATACAATGTGGGGAGTGGGGACTATTTTGATTGGTCGGCGTGATTCCATGGTACAATCATTTAAAGCAGTGTTTGTCGTCCTAAAATACAATTTCCACGTGTCACTATAGATAAGGTCAAATTTCTTAATTACTTAGAAAATTTTGATATGGCAAAATCACAATTGGAGAAATCGCAACTGAGGCCGTTGAAAAAATAATTAATAATAGTTGAAGTAGGTATGTCAATCAGCAGCCGCATTCAAAAGATTAAATTAAAAAAAATTCGTAAAAATATTTTTATAGGTCCACATAATAAATGAAAAAAAGTAGGTAACTCAAGCAGACATATCATCCAACAGTTGTCGCTTCTTCACAATCATATATAAAAGAAATATTCCATGTATAGGTTTTTATAGTTAATATATATTGCATGCATAGTCAAGTTATATTCAATTTTTGAACGTTCATAATGTATACAATGCATAATTCATATATATATTGTATAGATAGTGTATACTTTCTTTGACTTTTGATAAGTTATATCATATAATCAATGTATATTTATTGTATATATCTGAAATTATCCCGAAATATACCGTGATAGCTACATATATTGTATATGTCTATTTTGTGGAGCAAATCGGATATTGAGAATATGCGCGCTTTCATAATTTTCGTGTAGAAACAAGTAATTAAACAGTCCTAATTAAATCCAATTAAATCATTATCAAAAGTATTATAACTAAATGAAGTGTGCACGACATAGTTTTTTTTTAAAAGAAAAGATGCCACATACATACATATCACGTAGACATAAATTAAATGTATTCTCTAATTAAAGATGGTCAAATGATAAATAATACATCACCTTTATTGATTCATCGTGATGATGAGGTCAGAATTTTCATTAAAAAGGTTTAATATATATATATACTATTAATAATGTGATATTTTTTATTTTAAAATTTATGGTGAAAGAAAGATCGTAAGAATTTTCAAATCCAAAAACAATAACGATAACGACAACATACTCAGTGAAATTCCACAAAATGGAGTCTAAAAAGGATACGCAGATCACACCATTGTCTCATGAAGATAGAAAGATTAAAAACGACAACAATATACCCAGTGGGGTCTGAAGAGGGTAAAATGTACACAAATCTTACCACTACCTCATAGAGATCGAAAGATTGAAGTGGAAAACACATGATAGTATATGAATATAATAAAAGTAACAAATATAAGGCGGACAGTGACAACACAAGATATAAAGACACAACTAATCCTACTAACATACGATATCGCAAAGCCAGACACTCATCCTACCCCTACTAGTCATCTAACCTTCTACCCTAATACGTGACTTCTACTCCTTCCTATCGTCTAAGGTCATGTCCTCTGTGAGATGAAGTTTCACTAAATCCTGTCTAATCACCTCTCTCCAATACTTTTTCGATCAACCTCTACCTCTCTACGTAATCCCTAAATTCAAAAAATTCTCGACTCAAATATATCTGCGGATACAGGTAAGGAAGAAGACAATAGAATTATTCTATTACTGACGTTATTTTCATTCTACTAGCATCATCATGTACGTGGCATGAAAATATAATCATATTCTCCAACTATATCTTTGACCTACGTCTCTCAAATTATTAGAGATTGTTTTAATTTTATATAAATTATTATTATTCTGGTTTGGATTTAACTGTTCTAAATAAAATAATAGTGTGTCAACTTGTTGTGGCAAAACGTATCAGTTACTTATTCATGAAAAAAAAAAACAATTCGATTTTAATATTGAAAATATTAGAAACACAAATGATGTAAGACTCATATGTTTGTTGCTATTTTTTTTTTTAAAATGTATTTTAGAGAAAAACACGTTTTAAAACACTTTTAAAGAGTCTGATCAAACACTAATTTCAGCTTAACATACCATTAGATACTAGATAGACTACTCCTTCGATCGTTGAGAATCTGAAAAAAATCTCACATTGATGATTAATGAGATAAATAATCTTATTATAAGACTTCGGCATTCCTCATTCGTTTAAGCTAGAAATATGATTTTCCATCATTTTAATTTTTTATTTGATAACTTTTTAAAAAAAATATTATTGTCTTAAACTAAAGATAGATAAATTATAGTATTAAAATATTATTTAATTTTATAATTTTAAATATTTATATAGAAAATTATTCTTGAAAAATTATCAAATAAATAAAACAAATTTCATCATATCTAAATCCTTTTCTCTAAATTTATATTGAATATGTTATAATTATTAAATCGATGAATAGTGGTCAGGATTTATCATATTATATGGTGGACCAGTAAGAAAAAAGCAAACGTAAAATCAAAAAGATGAAAATGACTTTTAATTTAATATATTTTAGAGAGCACGTGGCAATAAAAGAACTCAACAAACCTTAACCATATTATCATCAATTTCATAATTATAAAATTACGAAAAAGCAATCGACGTGCCACTTTGACCTACCAAACAATTTGCTAATTCTTATCTGCTATATTCTACTTTAGGAAAATTAAATCTTAATATTACTTAAATAATGCCACGTACACTAAAGTTTTAAAAAAAATCCAATTATACACAAAAATGTTTAGTTAAAATTGACATTCCATTTTTTCATTTGAAGTTTCTAGTCTTTGACCTTTGCCACTTCCTCTTTCTATTTTTACTGTATTTCAAAATGGTAGGTATCGCACGATTTTTACATCAAATCATATGATATTATTTTATTATAATTAAATAAAAATATATTGACAAATGCATATTTTTAACTAAAAATAAGAATGTAAATTAAAACATGTATATTATGTACTTATTTATTTAATATAAGCCTCGAATGTGAATATATTTTTATTTATTTATTTGTCCCCACAAGGAGAAAAATTTAAATACAGCTTAAATGCATTACTTTTAATAAATGGTATTCAAAATATTATATATAAACAATTAAATAAAATATATTTACCTACAATTATGCTACATAATGTCTAGCTAATTGATTAAATTTACAATAGAGTATTATATAACGTGAATTTTTTACTAAGTTACTTTCTTGTGTCATTTTTAACTAATTATTAATTTCTTTAACATAAAAATTTACACTTATTTTTTAAAAGTATTTGAAAATATGTGAAAAATTACTTATATTTATTTTTTTAATAACATTATAGACCCACCATTTATGTATGCATTTAATCTCTCTTTTGAAATAGGAAAATCAACATTGTTAGTTTGAAATTATGACTCCAAATGATAATTTGAGACATTTAAGAGCGCGTTTGATTCATTCATGAAGAAAATATTTTTTTTTCTATTCTTCACTATTTGTACACACTGCAAAAAAAAAAATATTTATTGCTTGTCACAAGTTAAGCCTCAACCAGTCTATTCATAATAAATATACTCTACTTTAAAATTTCACATCTAATTAAAATAATTTACTTTATTTAGAGAATCGATTTTTCTTTTCTTTATATAACATGTTTATATTCAAAAAAATATTGTGAGATTGTGACAAAAGGGTCGGAGCCCCGAAGAGGACCACAACCCATGACTTATGAGCTGTCACACACATACATGACAAACATGTGTACATTAACAAGAGAGACGATCTAATATTGTGATGAGGTAGATATGATCCATCTATCGTTAATCATATTGATAGATATAAATTTAGAATTTTATATTTATGTTTTGAATTTCAATTTTTCAGAGTTATTGATTCTACGCAAAAAGATTTTAATATGTTTTTTTTTACCTATTAGTAAAGTTACGTGTTTTGCCCGTGTGTATCGCGTAAATTAATAATAAATAAATTAATTTGTTTCCATTATATTATTAACTACAAAAAATTTATTTAAAAAAATGTAATTTTTTTTAGATAAAATGTGTACTTAAAGAGGAACATAATAACTCGTCATCACACTACCAATCAAGGAACAAAATTTAAATTTTGCTATTAACATCAAAACTCAAAATTACATTAGTATTGAATATTGATACAGGAAAATATACTTTAAACAATAAGGTAAAGAAAACATGAACTATTTTATATATAGGTATAAATATAACAATTTACAATTACATAATGATAATAAAGCAAAAGATAACAACTTGAAAGAATAAAACTAAAAGTCATTCACCAAGTGCCTAATTTTATCACTAAATCAATGTACCTAAAAATACAATTAAACCACATAATTAATATCGACATTAGAAATAAAATGCAACAAGTGAATTCTTGAGTTGAATATTCCTACGTTGATGCCTTCATGTAGTGTGAGGGTTTCTTATATAAATTCAAAATTGGTGTTAAAGAATTTTAAAAATTCAAGATGAATAATTATAGTTAAATTATGAAAAAGGTAAAATAAATAATTATTTGAAAAAATCATTATTTTGAAAAATTCGAGTTTTAATAATTATTAAAAAAATAATTTTTAATTTTTTTTTTAAAAAAAAAAAGAAGAAGAAGAAGAAAGGACCAAAAGAAAGTGGAAGAAAGAAAGGAAAAGAAAAAATATATGACGCGTCACCAAGTTATGACACCATTACACTACCTTTTGTTTGCACTTCTTATGATGAAAATAAAAATTGTCGAACTCTTATTTTCTTGTGCTTCCACGTGTCTTGCACTTTATTTTAGCAAATTTTTATTTTTCTAAGTTGCATAATAATGTCGTAAAATAAATTTTTTTTAAATTATATATGCTTTTAACATTTATCAAAAGAAAAAAAGAATTGAGCAAAAAAAATATTCTCACATAAGTAATGTTAAAAAAAAACTTCTCTAATGTTATAAAACTGAATTTAAATTAACTATAGGCGGAACAATAAAAGCAGAAGAGGAGGAAAATTCTTATATCA
>JBCEWC010017243.1:0-12626 GCA_038996855.1 Solanum aculeatissimum
ATTATAGGTGCTTGCACCACTTTGATATGTTATGAAGGCTTGATATGATAAGCTATGTAGATGAGCTACTCCTATTGTATTGATATGGAAATGATTATGAAAATTTTTTTTGGCTTTTTAGCCTAAGTACGGATATGGATTTGATCATGTTTTGGTTATGCTAATGATGCATGGTTTTGAAGAGAATGTCAACTATCCATTTTGAAAAGCTTGCATGGATATATATATGTATTCCAGTGAGATGAGGCTTAGTACCGAGGGATTGGAGTCGGGGTGGACTAGCGCCAGGGTCCCATACGCCTTTCCATCAAATAATGTACCAACATGGGATATCTCCCTAGATTTGGATTTACTTGTTATGTATCCCCTTGCTGAAGGGTTGACTAGAGATCTACCCCACAAGTAGTCCAGATCTAAGTACTAGATCGCTCGGGTCTTCTCCAGTGTCAGTTGAGGCAACATCCCCGCTATATTATGATCTTAGGTTGCATTTCATGCATCATGGTATGGCATATTGTTATAATATATTCCCCTTTGGCTATATGCATTCCTTTCATATCACTTGTCCCCTTATCATCTCGTTAGGTCATACTATATTGTTATGTGCATTGCATGCCCACATACTTAGTACATATTTTTGTGCTAACCCATACTTTCATCTACATGTTCTAACCATGTGGGGACCAGAAACGACTTCTATCTTTCAGCGGACGACAAGTGACATCTTTGGAGTTACTAACTTGTGGTGAGCCTTTTTGTTCAAGGGCAATAGCCACCTTCTATATTCCTTGTATTAGTTATTTTCTTATTCTATGTATTAAGGGTGAGCCCTAAACTATGTCGAGGCCCCGCTCTTGCTTATGTAGAGGCTATGTTGGATACACTAAACTCTTGCATGTTGTATTTTGCTTTATTGGGATATTATGACTATTGGAATTTGTTAAGGAAATGATGTTCCTTTTATGCTTATGTTTATGCTTATGGCATTGTGAATGTTGGGAATGTGCTTATGTGGAAAGTCCCCTAACCTGGTATGACCCCATAGCTTGAGTCCTACATACCCGCCCTTTAGAAATATTTGCTATGTGCTATGTGATACATGCTCATCCCATTTCTGGTAACATCCCCATATCTTAAGTCCAAAGCCCCGTTTCCCCTTGAATTATATGTTATGTTTTTACTTTTTTCGTGCTTTCGAACTGATAAAATGAGTGATGATGCTATGATGGCTTGATCGAGAACTTTTGGGTTCTTCTTCGCTATGTCATATCTAGGACCCACTTTTAGGTCATGACAAATATAGTATTAGAGCCCTAGGTTTGTAAATGATCCTCAGAGTCCAACATGTCGCTTCACTTAGAGTCTCATTCATGGGTGTGATGCGCGCCATACCTATGAGTGAGAGGCTATGATGACATTTTAGAAACATGTCACTTCATTGTCCCTTGTGTCATGCCTTGTACTGTTTATGATATTCTCTAAACTCTTGGTGTTCTTGTTTCTTTTTCAGAACATGCCTCCTAGAAAAGCTCTCTTCCCCAGGCTCCAGAATTTGAGAAACAAGCTCCTCGAGCATCGATAGAGGAACAAGTGTCTCATGCAGAGTTCAGGAATGTGGTGTCGATGTTGGCCCAAGTAGTGGCTAACCAAGTCCGACCGGCCAATCTTGTGAATGTTGGTACTCCGGCTTCTAGGGTGAGGGATTTCACTAGGATAAACCATCCGAAGTTCTTTGGCTCAAAGGTGACGAGGATGCTCAAGAGTTCATTGATGAACTCACTAAGGTATTGACCATCATGGGGGTGAGTTCGGAAGAGAAAGCCATATTGGTCCTACATCAATTGAAGGATGTGGCCCAAGTGTGGTATAACCAATGTCTAGTTGAGAGGATGATTGATGTCAAGGTTGGGTGGGAAGAGTTCAAAATGGCCTTCCTTGACCTGTACTTTCCTCTTGAACTTAGAGAAGCCAAAATGACCGAGTTCATCAATCTCCAACAGGGTGGTATGACTGTGAGGGATTATGCTCTCAAATTTACTAAGCTCTCCAAGTATGCTCCAATGCTTATATCTGAACCCTGTGCAAGAATGCACAAGTCAATCTTTGATGTCTCTGATTTGGTTATAAAGAGAGTCGTATGGCTATGTTTATTCAAGAGATGGAATCTCAAGGCTCTTGACTTATGCCGAACAACTTAAAGGTGAAAACCTTAAGGGGAGAAGGGTGAACGAAGCTAATAGGGCTTGGTTTGATGGTGGGTTCTCCAATGCCAAGAGTGGTGGTGGGTTAGGCCGATTTCAACAAGTCCAAGGCTCAAATATGAGAGTTGCTAATCCAAGGGTGCCTCCTCCTAAGGCAAAAGTTGGGGGTGGTCACCGATTTCCTTGTTGTGGTCAATGTGATGGTAGTCACATGGGTAAATATAGGAGAGCTACGGGTTCTTGCTATGGGTGTGATAGTTTGGACCACAAGATCTCTAATTTCCACAAGAATGTGAAAAAGGATCAAGCGTCTCCCGGTTATCAAGGGCAACCAAAAGCTCCGGTTGGTGGTGCTCCTAGGAACAACAGGTTTTATGTTCTTCATGCCCGCCAAGAGGTGGAGGAAACTCCGTACATCATGAATGGTATGTTAAAAATCTTTGATTTTGATGCTTATGCTTTAATTGACCCGGGAGCAAATTTATCTTTTGTGACTCCTCTATTGGCTGTTAAATTTAGTTTGAGTCCTGAAACTCTAAGGGAACCATATTCGGCATATACTCCCGTAGGAAAGTCTATTATTGCCCAAAACGTGTATCAGGGTTATCCTGTCTCTGTGTTGCATAAAGTGTTCCCCAGTGACCTTGTAGAACTTGAGATGTATGATTTTGATGTTATTCTTGGGATGTATTGGTTGCATGCATCATATGCCTCGGTTGATTGTAGGACTAGGCAAGTTATTTTCAAGTTACCAATGAACCCGTGCTAGAGTGGAAGGGTACTGATTCCGTGGTTAAGAGTCTATTTATTTCCTACTTCAAAGTTCGGAAGATGATTTGTAAGGGGTGCATTTATCATATTGTGTGGGTTAGAGATGTGGAGGGTGAGTCACCTAATCTTAAATTGGTTCCGGTGGTTAATGAGTTTTTTGATGTGTTTCCCAAGGACTTGCCCAGTATTCCTCCTGATAGAGAAATAGATTTTGACACAGACCTCCTTCCACATACACAACCTATCTCTATTCCCCCTTATCATATGGCCCGACAGAATTGAAGGAGTTGAAAGATCAATTGAAAGATTTTCTAGAAAAGGGCTATATTAGGCTGAGTATCTCACCTTGGGGTGCTCCCATGTTATTTGTGAAAAAGAAGGATGGTTCGCTCCAAATGTGTATTGATTATCAATAATTGAACAAGGTGACTGTTAAGAATAGGTACTCATTCCCTAGAATTGATGATTTGTTTGACCAATTTCAAAGAGCTACTCACTTCTCCAAAATAGATCTTTGTTCGGGTTATCACCAATTGATGGTGAGGAAGTGTGACATTCTCAAGACGGCCTTTCAGACTCGTTATAGTCACTTTGAGTTTGTGGTGATGTCATTTGGGTCGACTAATGCTCTGGCGGTTTGTATGGATCTTATGAATTGGGTGTTCAAGCCGTTCCTTGATAATTTTGTAGTAGTTTTCATTGATGGCCTCTAGATTTACTCCCATAGTGAAAAGAGCATATGGATCATTTGAGATTGGTACTTCAAACGTTGAGGGAAAATCAATTGTACGCCAAGTTTAGCAAATGTAAATTTTGGTTGGGAGAAGTTTCTTTCCTTTGTCATATGGTGTCCGGTGATGGCATTAAGGTTGACCTTGACAAAACCGAAGCGGTGAAGGATTGGCCAAGACCATTGACTCTATCGGATATTCAAAGCTTTCTTGGTTTAGCCGGTTATTATAGAAGGTTTGTTGAAGGATTTTCTTCTATAGCATCTCCGTTGACCAAGTTGACTCAAAAGAAGGCCAAGTTTGTGTGGTCAAATGAATGTGAGAAAAGTTTTCAAACTTTGAAGGATCGACTTACATCGGCTCTGATTTTGACTTTTCCAAATGGGTTAGAAGGGTTTGTGGTATATTGTGATGCATCGCGTATTGGCTTGGGTTGTGTGCTTATGCAACATGGTAAGGTGATAGTTTACGCGTCTCGTCAATTGAAGGTGCATGAACAAAATTATCCAACCCATGATCTTGAATTCGCGGCGGTGGTGTTTGATTTGAAAATTTGGTGATATTATTTGTATGGGGTTCATGTAGATGTCTTTACCGATCACAAGATTTTGCAATATGTGGTCACCAAAAGAGACCTTAATTTAAGGCAAAGGAGATGGTTAGAACTTCTCAAGGATTACGATATAAGTGTTCTCTGTCACCCCGGCAAAGCTAATGTTGTGGCGGATGCCCTTAGTAGGCTATCTAGGGGAAGTGTAACTCGTGTGGAAGAGGGGAAGAAGGAGATAGTGAAAGATGCACACCATTTAACTAGGTTAGGTGTGAGGTTGGCCAAATCCAACAATGGTGGGATTCTTGTTTAAGGTGGATCTGAGTCTTCCTTAGTGGTTGATGTTAAGAAGAAACAAAACTTAGATCCTTCCTTGGTAGAGTTGAAGAAGTTGGTTACCAATGGAAAGATTGAGGTTTTCTCCCAAGGGGGGGATGGTGTGCTACAGTACCAAGACCATTTGTGTGTTCCGGATGTTTATGGTTTAAAGGAGATGATCATGAAAAAGGCTCATAATTCTCAATATTCTATTCATCTGGGATCTACCATGATGCACCGAGATTTGAGACAGTTGTATTGGTGGCATGGTATGGAGAAACACATAGCCAAGTTTGTGTCAGAATGTCCTAATTGCCAACAAGGGAAAGTGGAACATCAAAGGCCCGGTGGTTTGACACAAGATATTGAAATTCCCACTTGGAAGTGGGAAGATATGAACATGGATTTTGTGGTTGGGTTGCCTCGTACTCGGAGACAATTCGATTTTATATGGGTTGTGGTTGATAGAATGACTATGTCGGCTCACTTCTCACCGGTTAAGACGACCTATAGTGCCGAGGAGTATGCTAAGGTGTATATTCGGGAGTTGGTGAGGTTTCATGGTGTGTCGAGGTCTATTATATTGGATCGTGGTACTTAATTTACTTCATATTTTTGGAAGTCCATTCAAAAGGGACTTGGTACTAAGGTCAAGTTGAGCATCACATTTCATCTCCAAACCGATGGACAAGCCGAAAGAACCAATCAAACCTTAGAGGACATGTTAAGGGCATGTTTGTTGGAATTCCAAGGAAATTGGGATGATCATCTACCTCTCATTGAGTTTGCTTACCATAATAGTTTCCATGCTAGCATTGGTATGGCTCCATTTGAAGATTTGTATGGTAGGAGATGTAGATCTTCGGTTGGATGGTTTGAAATAGGCGAGGTGACCTTATTAGGCCAGGATTTGGTCGTTGAGGCTATTGAAAAGGTGAAGTTGATTAGCGAGTGATTGAAGATGGTTCAAAGTCACCAAAAGTCTTATTCAAATGTTAGGAAGAGAGATCTCAAGTTTCATGTTTGTGATTGGGTGTATGTGAAAGTTTCTCCCATGAAAGGTATCATGCATTTTGGAAAAAAGGGCAAGTTGAGGCCCCGATACGTCGGACCTTATGACTTTGTGGAGCGTGTTGGCAATGTGGCTTATAGGTTGGATTTGCCTTTGGACATGAGCTCCATTCATCCAATATTCCATGTGTCTATGTTGAGGAAGTTGGTTGGTGATCCTAAAGCAATCACACCTTTGGAGGGTGTGACGGTTGAGGAGAATTTGACCTATGAAGATGTGTTGGTTGAGATCTTGGATAGGCAAGTGAAGCGGCTTCATAACAAGGAAATAGTTTTGGTCAAGGTGTTTTGGAGGAACCAAGACGTGGAGAGTGCAACGTGGGAAGAAAGGTTGGACATGATGGAGTCATATCTCTATCTCTTCCAATCTACTCAAGCCTAAGGTACTAGGTTCTATCCTTACATGGTCCTAATTATTTAACTTTTTGAGTTTCATGACATTGCATGCATACATAAGCACGAAAATAATTTCAATGGTGTTTTGATATAAATTTTAAATGACTTTTGAAATGACGCATGATCCGTTATAAGTTTTAATGAAAATGTCTCCCAAGGAAGAGATGATGTAACAATTCAAAAAATTTCGAAATTTCTAATGGTTGGTCAAGGTTAGTGTTAAACTGGTCGTGGTTGAATTTTTGTAGCCATGGGTCGTATTTAAGTGGCCGGATTCAAAAAGGACCGTTTGGTGAAGTCATAAGGCGGGTTGCGAAGTGGACTTTGAAAAGTCATAACTTCTAGTACAGGATGAACTCTGTGAGCTGCTATATATCATAGTGAAGCTCTTTGAGTTATCTTCGCAACGCAACTGGTTCCACTCAATTTGGAGTTCATATACGAAAGTTATGGCCCTTGCAGTGAGACTGCCTGTAAGTGGAAGGACGTTGGGAAAAGGTTCTAGAATGGAGTCTAAGGGCTGGACCACGGATCGTTTGGTGGTCTACGGTCTGTCGGATTGCTCGTGGGTTGGACCAGTGTGCTTCTAGGAGTTGGGGGTCAGGACATGGACCAATTATGGTCCCACGGACCACCCCACGGTTCGTGTGACCCTACACGGCCCGTGAGGGGTTCCGTGAAGTCATCCAGAATGTTGACCAAGGTTCGGGGCTGAACTCTGGACCAATTGATGCCCCATGGACCAGTACACGGTCTGTGTGCAGCTACATGGTCCGTAAGGCCTCTCGTGAAGTGCTCCAAAAAATCCCCCGAGAGTTCAAGCCGAACCCGAGGCCAAGTGAAGCCTCACGGGCAGGTTCACGGCCCGTGAAACTTTGTACGGCCATTGTGTGCCTTCCGTGGTGCACTTTCTTCAGTGATCTAGTCCATTTCATTAATGGTTAATTTGTAATTTAATTAGATCCAATGCCCCTTTTAGGCTTTCTAAGGTCTCCTAAACCCCCAAAATCGAACCCTAATCCCCTTTCATCCATTCTAACACTCCTAAAGTCTAATAACATCCTCTTCTCTCTCTAAATTCTCTCTACTCTCTCTAACGGTAACGTGAACTAACGGTAAACTAGCCTTGCTGATGTAACGTGAGGCGCTGATGGATGACAATTGGCCACCGGACTTAAGCCAACAGGATCAATTAATCAAGAAACAAAACATTCAGAAAGGTGACCACATCGATAATGCTACTAGTTCAGAGATTCACGGTTCAAGTGTGGCGGTCATAGGAACAAGTAGTGAAGAAGGACTAGCTAAGATATATGAGAATACTTCTGTTAACCAGGAAAGTGGGTTGATTAATTCCAATATAGGAACGAAGGTAGCTACGATAGTGATAGATGGAGATCAACAAAAAGAGATACCCAGCGTGGGGAGGGGGGGAGCAGAAGAAATGGAAGAAGCACACAATAAGAACCCTACCTTCCGGGGAGAGATGACTGAAAAGAAGGATAATCATCAACAACAGCTGATGTCGAAAGAGAAAGATAATCAGAAAAACTCGCCCCTTAACAAAGAATCCACGTTGGGAAGAATGAAAGAGGGAGTGAACCAAAAGCCATTGTCAATAGAAAATCAAGGTTTGATCCCTAACACCCACACTATTAAGAATCTTAATCTTGTTCTTAACAACACCGAAAGCATGCTTCACCAAATTCAAAGGATAATAAAGGGGATAACTCTAGGAAAGGTACTCAAACTATGAAAAATGGAGACACTAAGGACCAAAATGACACAATAGGAAGGGGGGAGGAATACCAACAACAACAAGATCGAGGGTTGAAAGGTAGCATAAATGACCATAACCAATTCCCCAAAATCTCAAATAACTTTGACAGAGTGAATCACAAAGTTCAAAGAAACACCCAAGGCATGATTACCACCAAGCATACTCAGGTATAGTCTATTCATCCATCAACCACAGCCAACCAAGGGGATAATAAGAAGGGACAGACACCTGAACCTGCCCCTTACACTGTGATTCAAACCTTTTCTACTAAGCTGAGACTCAATATGGCCAAACAGGAGAGTCACATTGAAATTGAGAAGCCAAAGTATACCTCTAAACAAGGTCTATCAGCAGTGATCTATAGTAAGAAAGACTATATGCATAAATTAGCTGAGACTTTTAAATATACTTTGATTGAGAAATTCAGTAATACTCTGCCAAAATTGGAGTTAATTAGGAAGAATTTCATCTTGCAGACCCAAATGGTAGGGGGTGTCAAAATAGCTCACTTCAATGCCAGGCATGTTTATATAGACTTGGATAATGAGACAGATTATGTCACAGTATGCACCGAGAATAAAATGCATATTGAAGGACATCTTATGAGGATTCAAACCTGGACTCCTACCTTCAAACCTGAGTAATAGACACCTATTATTCCTATTTGGGTGACCCTCCCAGAACTTCCTTGGCATTCCTACAACAAATCTTTTGTGACTACCCTGCTATCCCCCATTGGTAAGGTCCTATATCTAGATACTGCTTCCATCCAAAAAACAAGAGGAAGTATGGCCAAATTTAAAGTAGAGATTGATATTACTAAGGAGAGACCACCTCATGTCTGAATGGGATTTGATAAGAAGGACCTAACTATAGGTAGATGGCAGGCTATCCAGTATAAGGGTATACCAGACTATTGCCTCTATTGTAAGCACCAAGGACAAGGGGAACAGGTTTTTAACATTAAGAAAAAAGATGAAAATTATAAGAACAGAAAGGATCTTGAAACAGCTAAAAGGAACAAATCACAGGAAGGAACTAAGGAAATAAGTCAAAATGATGAAACCAAGAGGATTGCTAGAGGAATTCTAGAAAAGGAAACAGGGAAAAAAAGACAAGAAGGGAATGCTAAGCAGCAGAAAGGACAATGGCAAGTTCAAGGTAGAAGAAACCAAAAGAAATCCATGAACCAAGGGAAAAAGGAAGACAATCAAGACCCCCTTCAAAATCAGATGGACAAGAAAGAACATCAGGTAGATAGAAGACTATCAAGTAAGAACTTAAATTCTAATTTGTCCAATCAATATGTTGATCTTGAATACCAAGATCATCCCACTAACCACCATGCAGAAGAGAAAGCAATCAAGGAAGGAGTAATCAGTAATAAAGCACAGAGGAATAAAGAGCATCATAATGCAAAAGGAGGAAAGAGACTAATAAAAATCTCATCCTAGAAGGGGACATAATCAATCAGCAAAACCAAGATCAATCAGGGAAACTCTTGCCTAACCAAGGAGGACTAGGTATTGACTTATCTCCCCATGAGAAGGATGTGATAACATCTCTAGAACATCCTCTCATTCCCCTATCAGTTTCTGGTAATTTAATTTCTTTGTATTT
The DNA here is from genome assembly GCA_038996855.1 of Solanum aculeatissimum. Taxonomy (NCBI): domain Eukaryota; kingdom Viridiplantae; phylum Streptophyta; class Magnoliopsida; order Solanales; family Solanaceae; genus Solanum; species Solanum aculeatissimum. The sequence goes on from JBCEWC010017243.1 coordinate 9,439, forward strand.
CCCTCCCCTGTCTCCCCTTGGTGAAGTTGATGGAGGTGAGCGTGGATTGAAGGAGTACCCTACAAAATTGCAGGAAGGGGTGCCTAAGGGTGGGGGGGAATCTAACTCATGTTTTTCATGAGATATCTACTAACCTTAGACATGACTGAAGAGATTTTTCTAGCCCTATGGTGACAAATTAGGATAAGCTAAGTCCTATACAGAGATCTAATATGGGAACCATGGCCAAAGATCTGGGATCAGTGGCAAGTACTAGCTCTACTGGGAATAGATCCAAAAAGAACAGGTTAAGAAAAAAAAGGAGGGATGCCATAAAGAAAAGAATGGACAAACAACAAAACCATAAAGAAGGAACTCCATGCCTTTAAAATGAAAGTAGAACTAAAGGAAACAGTGAGGAAGATCAGGACTCAGGACTATGTAAAAAATCTATTTGGAGTGAAAAATAGTTGGCCATAACTATCCAGGATTCTTAAACTGAGAGGGCCACCCCTAGATTCCCTCCAGGATTGAATACTAAGGAATGTACTCTAAATACTGACCCTGTTCTTCCTAGTGAGGAAGTGGATGAGTACCAAGTGGTGAACTCTGAGGAAGTATTTAATAGAGACAATTTACCTATAAATGATGATGAGGAGGAGGAAGCATGTGAACATCTAATACAAGCTTTCAGTCCTACTAAAAACAAGGTGGTGAATGATGAGATTTAAAAAGTTACAGACCAATAAGGGCTATCACCAAGGAACTTGAACCAGGAAAGAACTAGCAAGAAATATAACAAGGCTATACAGTTTTCAATTGGAGGCAGACCCAACACAAGGCTTAGGACAGGGAACTAACCAACAAGAAGAAAGTAAGGCAGAAACTATAGGAATAAGATGGTGTGTTCAAATGGACTACAACAAAGTGCAGTTGGAGGTGGACGCTGAAATACTCAGCACTTGGATCAATCATACTGCTGCTCCTCCTTGGAGGATACAGACAGAGTTAAACAAGATTCAATATTACAGGTCACAAATTTAGGAACTCAAATGTCACCACAATATGAGTGAAGCTAACCAGGTGGCTGACTCCTTAGCTAAACACAGTCAACAGATCAACAATCCTCAAGTGTTCCATGATGCAAACTAGCTACCAGAAGAAACCAAAGCATACCTGAAGATGGATAAAATACAGATTATCACCTTCAAAAGAAGATAAATGAAAAGAATGAAGAAACCTCCTTGAACAAGCAAAGACACATCAACCCTAGGAGATCTCCTGCTTAAAAATTGATCCAGTAAGCTGTCTACAAGATAGTAAATAGGATTAGTCCTAGGTTTTATTTCTTTTTACTTATGTAAGGGGAGAGTCTACCTTGTTTACTGCTTTCCTAAAATGATTGTAAAGAGAGGAGTCCTCTCTTAGGCTTTTTATTGGTTTGCTTCATTAGATTTAGGGGTTAGTGGTTGATCAAGCTAGGTTAGCCATAGAGTACCATCTTAGGGAGGAGGTAAGGTTGATGTCCCCCTCCATGTATTTTCTTTTCTTTATTTATTTTAAAGCCTGGGGGTGTTGTTTAGCCCTTGACCCACCACAAGGGTCTTTTTTTTTTAAAAACATTCCTAAAGTCTCTCCAAAATTCTCTTAATTCTCTTGACCTCCATTGATGAAAGCTTGAAGAAATTAGAGAAATTCATCTCTCTTGCAATTCCATTCAATTCTCTTGATTAGACTCAAGGTATGTGGGTTTGATTCATGGATTTCCTTTCATCCATGTAGACCCAAGAACCCTCCTCTTTAATTTATAAACTTAAGCTTCCTTTAATTATGGGTTCTTTAATTCTTGATATATTTCATTGAATTGAGTTGTGGACTATAGAAATTAGGTGATTTAATGATGATTTAAGTTTGAATTTTATGAATTGCATGGAAATATCTTGAAGGATCAATGTGCATGTCCCTTTAATGGTTTAATATGCATAGGTAAATTGTATTATAATTTGAATTGGGATTTTATCATGAATTATGTTGAATTACCTATTGAATTATAAGTTTAAGGTTTGAATCCTCCATTACCCATGTACTTGATTTCTCATTCATGGCATATGCATTGAAGACTGGTTATGATAAAACTCTTGTTAAGGGCATATCCCTCATGTTATGTTATGATATGTTAAGGCTTGTGATTACATAGTCTCTTGTTATGCCTCTTTGAGAATTATGGGCACTTGCACCATTTTGATATGTTATGAAGGCTTGATATGATAACCTATGCAGATGAGCTACTCCTATTACATTGATATGGAAATTCTTCTTGGCTTTTTAGCCTAAGTATGGATATAGATTTGATCATGTTTTGGTTTGGCTAATGATGCATGGTTTTGAAAAGCTTGCATGGATATATATATGTATTCCCGTGGGATGAGGCTTAGTACCGAGGGTTTGGAGTCAGGGTGGACTAGCTCCAAGGTCCATACTCCTTTCCGTCAAATCATATAGGATATCTCCCTAGATAGGGATTGACATGTTATGTATCCTCTTGTTGAAAGGTTGACTAGGGATCTACCTGGCAAGTAGTTCGGATCCAAGTAGTAGCTCGCTCGGGTCTCCTCCGATGTCGGTTGAGGCAACATCCCCGCTATATTATGATCTTAGGTTACATTTCATGCATCATGGCATGGCATATTGTTATAATATATTTCCCTTTGGCTATGTGCATTCCTTTTGTATCACTTTTCTCCTTGTCATCTCGTTAGGTCATACTATATTGTCATGTGCATTGCATGCCCGCGTACTTAGTAATATTTTTGTGCTAACCCATACTTTCATCTACATGTTCTAACCATGTAGGGAACGACGATGACTTCTATCTTCCGGGGAACGACGAGTGATATCTTTGGAGTTACTAGCTTGTGGTGAGCCCTTTTGTTCAAGGGCAATAGTCATCTTCTATCTTTCTTGTATTAGTTATTTTCACATTCTATGTATTGAGGTTAAGCCCCAAACTATGTCGAGGCCCCGCTCTTGCTTATGTAGAGGCTATGTTGGACACACTAAACTCCTGCACGTTGTATTATGTTTTATTGGGATATTATGACTATTGGGATTTCTTATGGAAATGATGTTCTTTTTATGCTTATGTTTATGCTTATGGGATTGTGAATGTTGGGAATGTGCTTATGTGGAAAGTCCCCTAACCCGGTATG
>JBCEWC010017244.1:0-12625 GCA_038996855.1 Solanum aculeatissimum
GTCATCCCATATCATCTATGATCCTCCATAGGTTTTGGTTATAGCCTCACTTTTGGCTAAGTTTATATTAGTAATCTTCCCTCAATGATCTTGTACAAAGTTTGGTATGGCAAACTCAAAATTGTAAGTTTTTGCACATCAATAATCAATGGAGTTATTTTAAAAAATAAAAAATTGGACAACTAAAGTCTGTAGTATACTCAGAAATGGTGGGTCACGCGTGTCGAGGTTCATATGGATGTGCTGATTAACATATGTATAAATTCAACATTTTGCATAGAATATCACTCTCTTGAATACAACGTTGTCTCCTCAGGCAGAAGAGTGTGCAAAAATCGAATTGATTGATAAATTAAATTGAAAAAAATATTATTAATTTATTATTATCAGATTATTAGGTTAACCATTTTTTAATGATTTAAAAAAATATATATATTTATCGTGTTATTGGTTCGATTTTAATTTTTTGTATTAGATTATTGGGTAAACTGATAATTCATTAAGATTATAATAATTTACTATTTTATCTCTTTATAAATATTAAATATTAATAATTTAATATCATTTGATACTAAATCGTTATTCATCATATATATGTTAATTTTTATCGTATTTACACACTATAATATACTTTTCGTTATTAGTTGTTCTTCTTGTTTCCTTTTATTTTCCTTTCTCTTTTTATCATATTTAGCTTATTCTACTTATGGGTTTTTGAGACGAGGGTTCTCAAAAAACAGTAATGGTAAGGTTTGCATACATTTTACCCTCTCCAAAACCCACTTGTGGGATTCCATTAGATATGTTGTTGTTGTTGTTGTTGATACTAAATTGTTACTCGTAATCATGTATTTGCTTGGTTTCAATGTATAACCCTTTTGTTGAAAAGTAAATTAGAATATAAGGACAAATGTTGCATATTAATAAGTTTAGGTGCTCAATTGATTTGTTTGTTTTACTGTATCTCATCGTATTGCATCAAATTGTTAAAGAAGTTATATATTTATTTTATGAGTATTTTTTTATTGTGTAAATCAAAAATCGAAACGTTAAGGATAAATAATCGATAAATCGAAAACCGATAAAAAATATTTTATTGGTTTGTTATTGATTTAGCATATTTAAAAATCAAAAACCAATAAACCGAATAGATAATACATAAAATCGAACCAAATCGACTGATGCACACTCCTACTCAGACTATCTCATTTTATATGGTAATTTTTTAAAATTTTATTTGATATTAGAAAGATTAATTTTAAAAATAATTTAATTATAAACCTTTATTATCTCTAGTGAAGTTATATATAGCTAAAGGTTTAAAAAAATATTCATGTGACTACTCAACTAATGATTCTTTCTCATGAAAAGTTATTCAACTAGTGATTCTTCTAACAGAAAGTCGATCAATCTTTTTTAATAACATTTTTTTGACAGAAAGTCATTCAATTTTCTTTATAAAATTAAAATCGCGTGAATATTTTATCTACAAAGTCATTTGACCTATTTCATTAATTTTTAAAACTTTTATTGACATGAAAATTTTGTTTAAAATAAAATAAAAAATTATTTCTCTTCTAAATTATTCTCTCTTTGTATGGAGACAAGTCCATTGTAACATTTCAACACTCTTCTTTGGATATTTTGGATCTCTACTTATATTCTTATATCTATTCTATAGATTTATTTTTCAGTTTGGATAAATGTTACTCTAAAATTCTTCCATTTCAATCATTTTTTATCGTAATTTCTTGTTGCATATATTTGGACTGATCCACGTGGAATTTCCTTCCTACTAAAGGAGAAAGAGTTTTTGGACAAGACGGAACAAATTTGAAGGAATTTTTTTTATTTTTTTTTACTATTTTGGTTTTAAATAAAAAATCATGTCAAAACAATTAAATATGTTGGGTGGCTTCACAGTTGAGCGACTTCGAGATTATAAAAGAAAGTTGAGTAATTTTTTCATGAGAAAAACAATTAGTTGAGTGAATTTTTATGAAAATAATCATTAATTGAATGACTTTGAGGTTATAAAAGAAAATTAAATAACTTTATGTGAGAAAAATTATTAACTAAGTGTTTTTCTGTCAAAAGAATCATTAATAACATGAATAAAGATAAGGATAAACATACTCCATTTTACACAACTCTATTTAATTATACATAAAAAATTCTAAGATGTCACATAAAATAAAAACGATGCATGAACCAACTTATGATGAATTGGAGAATACGCATTCTTTGAAACAGATGGCTTGACATATATGGATGTGAGTTCAACATATATAATTGCTTATGTGAAGGGAAAGGAATGGATCATAGGAAATAGGTCTTATGCCACGCAAACACTTCAAATAATTTATATTATATGTGGCATTGAATTAAGCCTTCGTAACATCATTTTTTGTGAACCACCTCGTTGACCTTAGCTTATTCTTTTTTTTTTTTTTTTGACATTAATAATTAGGATAAAATGTATATCAGGACTTCTTCCAACTGTAACTTCAAATTGGTATTAAAAGTTATTTTTTTCGATTCAATTTATTTATCTAAATTTATTTTTAGATATAATATAAAAAAAATTGAATTTAAAGACGGGTAAAATATACTATAATATTATATTATGATTTGAAAAGTTGAAATTAAAAAATTATGAAAAATAGAAGAAATACATTTTTCTTTTGCAAATGGACTAAAACAAATTGATACGTTAATCAAAGGTCTCAGATTCTAATTGAGTGGTAAGTACTCTTACTCTAGTTTTTCACTCCGGATACATGATTACTATACAATAAAGAAAAAACTAAGCTTATGCCCCTTTAAAGCAAACTTATTCATATCCATAAACCCCCTTACATTTATGTCTCCTGCTATTAAAATTTGCACGCTACATCAGCAACCACCGATAAACCAACAGGGTATCAATATATACCGACAGGGTATCACAGAGGATTAAACTCAGTCCTATACTGACATGGTATCAATATACCAATAGAGTATTGCAAATATATATATTCTCCTAATTTAGAATTTAATAAATAAGTTTGTGACTTTCATAATTTTCTCTTAATTATTTTATTTATTAAAAAAAAGCACAAAATTATATAATACCGATAGGGTATCAATATATTGATGGAGTATCACAAAAATATTTTTTCTACTAATTTGGAGTTTAATAAATAATTTTGTGACTTTAATTATTTTCTCTTAATTCTTCTATTTATTAGAAAAAGAGTTTAAAACTATATGATGATGATAGGGTATGAAAATACACCAATGGAATATTACAAAAAAATAAGTTTCAGTCCTATATAATAACGATATGGTATCAATATATCGACATCGACGGAGTATCACAATGAATATATTTTCTACTAATTTAGAGTTTAATAAAAAAAATCAATTATTTCTTTAAAAAAAAAAAGAGCCTAAGACTATATGATACCAACAGGGTATCAATATATCGTCAGAGCATCATATAGAATTGAATTAATCTTATATAATACTGGTATGGTATATATATACCACCGGAGTATCACAGATGATTATATGATGATGTCGTGTTGACGTCATGATAACATCATGGACAAAATATAAAAGGAAAAAATGGGGTAAGAGAGTAAATAGTTTGAACTATGAGTCCATTAAAGGTAAATAGTTTGGGTTGAATCCAAGAGTAACCCTTTTTCACTTTTTACTTTATTTATTTATTTAATAATTTTACTTTATCATTTACCCTATCTTTTTATGAATCTACCACATAGCCTTCAATTTCTTATAGGTTTATCATTCAAATTATGGATGTATGTAACGACGAAGAACAATACAATCTATCCAAACATTGTTGTCATTGTAATAATACAGTACGATATAATACAATACATTATGAAACAATGCATCACAACTATCCAAATAAAATGTAAATAATTTCACATTGAGTCTATTTTGTGGAGTTTTCCTAAAACAGAAAAGTAACTTTTGAACCGGATTGGATAATGACCTTGATTCAACTTAATTATCTGAAGCACCCAAATTCAAGTCCAACAACTCATTTGTCACTCCTAGCATACACTTGTTATGTTGGGCCAAGCATGACTATATATCTGATGGGCTCTATTTATGGGCCAAGCATACACTAGTTATGTTGTACATATATATCTATTTATAGTAATAATATTTTTTTCACTGAATTCTTATAATACAGTTTTAATATATATTACAGAGAATAATTTATAAAACATATATAACACAAATTTTATTGATTGATAATATATTTTTAACACTTTAATACACATTGTGTTCAATTTCTCACCAAACAAGCACATGTATTTTAAATATTATACATTTAAATTGCATGCATAATTCACTTTTCATACAAGTATACATATCATAATATTGCTAGTTATTGTTATAAATGATAATAAATAAAAAGTATCACTAAAATCAGTAATTATCTTTTAAAAAGTATTTGCCCATGTAATTTTTCCATCTAATGATAAACATATTAAAGATAAATAATACTCTATAAGTATAGTTTTTTAATTATGTTTCATAACTATAGTAATATGATAAATAATGCACTATGAGTATAGTTTCTTAATTACGTTCTATAACTATAGTAAAGTTTGCTATAGAAATTTTTGTTTGTATATTATGCGTTTTTTATAAAATTATGCAAAAACATTTTATAACATATCTCAGATAAATGCGGTCATTAAGTATTTTAAAAAAATAAAAAATCTTTATTTACGATAATTGTATATCAATCAAATTTATCTAAAATTAGTTCTTCGGAAAAAACAATGCTATGGTAAATGAATTTAAGCTCCAAAATAGTCTTGAAAAATACAAAAACAGGTATTTAATTGAACCCAATTAATTTGTTGTATTTAACCTTAACTATTGTGTGCTGGTTAGACTTTTTTTTTTTTTGGTATATACTTATCGTAAAAGTATTGTATGAATGAAGTTCTTGTTAGAATTTTATTTGTGTATTCATGCGGCGAGTTTATAGTCAATATACATTTTCTTTGTATTTGTTGTTATGAAGTTTAGATGTATTCTGTAATTTTAAACGTAAATTTGATTTGTGATACATATATATGAAAAGTTGTATATATAATGGGACATATATATGTATAGATTAATGGTATATGTATATAAGGTCATCGATTGCTACATATGCATATAAAGCTACAAACAAATTATATATGCATACATATTTTTCCTACAATGTATGTATATTATACATTTTTCGACTTGTAGGATTACACTGCTGCATATATTGATAGGTTGACTCGATGGTGTTATATTGATAGGGTCGTTTTGTGGAGCTGGACATCCATCCCTTTTAGCAACTTGTTTGGGTGGTTGTTGGTATTGTATTGTTTGTATTGTCAGTTTAAATATAATATTTATTTTGATTGTTATTTAAATTTATTATACCGTATCATTTTAACCTATTGTTAGGTAATGACTAATGATTGATTTGGTATGATTGCATCATTATCTTAATATTCTTTTCTTATTTTATCTTTACTTATTATTAATAGTCTTATTTTATCTTTCATCCTATCTTTTTATAGTAGCTCTACTCCGTATCTTACTTTTCTTGTAGATTTATCATTTAAATTGTTGATGTGTCATACTATATAATGACAAAAAATAATATAATTTATCCAAACATTATATTCATTAAAACAATATAGTACGATATTGTATAGCATAACATAATACAATACGATATGATACATTATGAACCAATACATAATAATCATACAAAACAAAGTGTAACGGATAGCCATCGCACAGTGAAACTTGAAGCTCCACTAGGAATAAAATAAGGGGAAATTATATATATATATATATATATAAAAGAAAGTAAAAAGTTTATAAAAAAATTAGCTCGTGTTTTATTTACATAAAAAAATAGCCACAAATCAGTGAAACTATACATGACTATACAATATAGTTATATAAAGTATACACTACTATACAATGTATGTTATTTATACGTGAGATATACACTGAATATACATTATAATACACAAATATACCCTGACTATACATGCCTATACAATGAGAGTTGAATATCTAATATTGTAACAAATAGCCAAAGGTAGCCGGATGACTACTTTTCGCAATAAAAAAAAACTATTTTATGTGTAAATATTTTTTCTCAATGGTTTATGGTATAATTATCCCATAAAATAATTTGGATTTTAATATTGGTTGATGAGTGAATGCTTATTTGGTCGTCAACTTGTGAGTCTAGAGAGCAGAACAAAACCCTATTCAACCGGTCGGGAATTCCAATATGTAATGGATAAAAACAAGTTGAGAAAAATAATATTATTCTAATAAATAAAAGGGAATTTTTAATATATAACCACTCAAAAATATCTTAATTATACTTTATAATTATAGTTTGAGTAATTATATTTCGTAATTATAGTTGTTTCACTATTTGTATAATTCGTGCAACATTTGTATAATTCGCTATACAATTCGTGCACAACGTTTGTGTAATTCTCTACACAATTCACAATATTAGTATATTTCGCTATACAACTTGATTCGCGCACAACGTTTATATAAATCGCGCGAATTATACAAAACTCAAATTGTATTCACAGACAATAATTATATAAATCGCATGAATTACTTATATAAAAACTCAAACTGTAATTACAGCTAGCTATTTACCGCGAGCCGCAATTAATTCAAAATATTTGTTGATTAACTAATATAAATTTGGTTATCGACATAATTTTTTCATAAATAAACGTATTCTTTTAACTTAAATTATATATTTATCTTCCTCCACCACCATACCATTAAAAGTAAACAAACATTTCAAGTTTCCCTTGTTCCAAATCATACGAATACTACTTTCTTCCTTTCAAATAATTTTATTTCTTTACTTATTTATTTGTAACAAATCAAAATGATTTTATTCTTTCCTTAAAGTTTTAAAATATGATTAATAAATTTAGTTTACTAACATACAATTTATATATTTAAAAATTATATAAAAAATAGAGGGAGTAGATTGCATGGAATAAGAAATGAAATATTGATAGAGACAGAGAGAAAGAGATGGAAGCCTGACTCCCCATTCCTCGACTTCTTCGCCTATGCAAATATCAGACTCTCTTTATTCGAAGATTCTAGCTAATTATGCGGAGATGGATACTTCTTCTTTATTAATTTGAATAAAAATTAACAAATATTTTTAAATTTAATATTATAAAATTATTAATATAATAAACAAGTAAATAAAATGGAAGGAGTACGAAGTAAGTAATATATTTATTGTGATATTATTTCAAGCCCATAAAAAATGGATGCTGGCCACATTATTAGGGGGGGCGGGGGGCCTAAAACCTCATGGTCATATAGGAGTACCAACAAGACGACAACGCATAACAAACATTTGAAGTTACAGTCTTCTTTATAGTTGTGAATTAGATTATTTAAATTTTAATAATATTTTGAAATTTATTTTTTTGTTATATTAATAAGAATTTTTTTTATAATTTTAAATATTTAAATTTTGATTTTAAAATATTAAACTAATTTAATATAATTTTGCTTTAAAAATTAATTAAACTAAATAAATTTTCAAAAAAGGCATCATAACAAGTTAACTACTAAAAGAAACAGAGAGAGTAATACATTTATACTCCTACCGCACACTGTTAACTTGATACAAGAATTAAAAAATATTATAATTTTATCAAAGCATTTTTTAAATATAATATCTTCAAAATATAATTAAAAATTAATAAATATTATTAGATATTTATTTTTTATATAGTGAAAATGGAGGGAGTATTTTGTCCATTATTATCGGGCATCTCAACCACTCCTCTGACTGCTTTCATTAATTTCCGGTTGACCACCTTCCCGCTTCTCTTTCTCACATACACACCTAATTTTTATATTTCTCACTCACTCATCATCTAATTTTCTCTTCTGTACGCGGCACGTATCTTCTCATCTAATACAAAATTTAAGAAATAAATACTTTAAATATAGATGTTTGTATTTAATTTTACAGAAAAGAAAATTTAATATTTTTTAATTTAAACAAATTTAAAAACAAGAGTTTCACATAAATTAAGTCATAAAAAATACTCTTGTCCTGTGATATATTTTCATTTTTAATCCGTTCTCAAAAAACACACATTTATATATTTAATACTCCCTCCGTTCATTTTTATTTGTTACTATTTCACTTGTCGAGGTCAAATTGTATGAACTTTGACCAACATTTGAAGATGCATTTTTTCATTATATTAATGTGCGAAATATTGCAACTTATAACATTTTTCGTATAGTTTTTAACTATTAAATTTAACTTTGAAATTTAGTCAAAAAAATGAAACAATGATAAGTAAAAATAAACAGAGAGAGTAATAATTTAACTCTAAATATGAATTTTACCCCTTAACGAGATGATTTATTATCACTACAAACATCTTTGATTTATTTTAAACCATAAATTTTAAAAGTCTTTTATTTAACTTTGTGTCAAATCAAACAATATCACATAAATTAACACAAGCAAATTAGTATTCTCTTCGTCCTACGTTGTTCACTATTGACTTGGCTCAAAAATTAGGAAACAATAAATGATATGGATAATTTTACCAAATTACTCTGAATATGATAAATATAATGTCTTGAAAAATATAATAGGAATATGACTATAATTAATAATAAGGATAAATTAAAAATTAAATATAAAATTATCTGTTGATTTCAGAAAGTGAACCAATATTATCAGAAATATTTTTTTTGATATAATGAACAATTATTGTTAAACGGGGATAGTCTTATATATTTTCCCCATTATTCGAGGTCTTCAGTCTAAGTTGACCAAGGTGTAAAATAAGGTACCTATAGCTAGTCTCTAGTCACATATGGGTTGTTGGATTCATGTGCTATAATATGGTAGAATTAGAGCAGCGCGCCTTTTAGTATAGGATTTAGGGAGGTGACAAAATCATTAATCATTTCTCTCATAATTCCAAATTTGATTGCCTCTTTCCCGTTAATTATCTTGACAAGGTTGACCTACTCGTTTAATCTCTTAACTCTAATTACAATTATGGATACGTAGCCATTAATAACCTTAATCACATCATCACTGTAGTTCAAATAATCTTTGGAGTTCAATTAAATTAAATTAATCTCCCCGTTACCATTTATGTGGTTACTAATTGATAGTCAATGTTATTCTTTTCTGGTCATGATTTTAACTATATTTGAATTCACACCGAAAAATAAAGTGTTTCGATCATTGTAATAGATAATTATAAATATGTTAATGGTGAAGTATATAGAGTATTAGTATAAAGTATGGTTAGGCAAATATTTTGAGAAGAATTTGCATGGGTTTCGTGGTCATTTCAGAGACCCCCACAGCTGTTAGAGTCAGACTCTGCCCCTCATTTTTGTCCTATTAACCCTTCTCCCTCCTCCTCTTTATTTTTACCCAACAAATCATTCCCTTCATCATCACACACACACAGACACACACTAATCTCTATCCCTTTCATCTTTTCTCTGCTCACTCCCCTTAAACAAAGGCGATACTTTTGGGGGAAAACTTATGGTACCACTCATAAACACAGAGTTTTTCTATTGCGGGGAATGTTGTCTGGCTCGAGGAATCAATTTCTTTTTCTTACAGATCTGTATATTGTTCACAGATCTATAATGTTGGATCATGATTTTGGTGTCGTCGGACCAGGCTTCATTCCCCACAATGAATATTACTCACTCATGGTTTATTAACTAGATCCATTTCAGTGGTAAGCCCTTCCCCTCTCTCTCTTATAACAGTATTTGTTTTGTTTCTGTTGATTTTTGAAGCTTTTGTTTGTCTGTTTGTGGATCGATCTTTTTTGTGTAGATTGGTGTAATGATGAAATATCTTGACTTTTAACTTGTGCATTTAGTTACAAATCCCAACCTGAAAAAGAGTTTCATCATTACTGCCTTTTTTGGGCCATGATCTGTGTTTCTTTGGCCAGTAACGTATGCTTGTTGCTGTTAAATATAGTCGTTGTGTTATGATTGTGGTCATGATGGCTTTTTTGGTCCTCTCTTTCTGCAAACATTCAGATCTGATTTCTGCCTTTCTTCAAAAAACCCTTTCCCCCTTTTTGATTTTCTCCAAAAATACTTTTCTCTCTCTACACACATCAGGAAGTTTCGTAAAGATTGGGCTGTAATTTATACATACATTGGAAGAAATGTAAAATCTCAATAATAACTTCTGTTCTTATCTAGATTTCCAGACGATGGAAACAGTAATGAGATTTAAATGCTACATTTTGACTATGATATTACTACTACTTTTACAACTCATGTGACTAGAAAAAGACAGACACTCCTAAGGTGAATGTAGAATTTCTTTACTCACTACCACTTGCCTTTTAGTACTCCTAGTTTTTTGCCTTTTCCAATTCCACCTTCAAGGAAAACACAGAAAAAGAGAAACAGTACTGTTTGGTAGGTCACAAAAGAGAAAGGAAGCCTTATTCTGTAAGACTTATGAAACACGGTGCTCCATTTGAATATATTCTACAGAGAAGTGACTAATAATGTTTGACACTCACAATGATCTCCTTAGAAAATTATCTTTCAAGATAAAGTATAGACCGTGGATACCTAATTTTACTATCTAAATTGATTGACTAGTTGACTATTTGAACTTTCACGTTGTTAGTGACGGTTGGATGTATTCCCCTCTATTTCTCCTTTCTGATATTGGATACCTCAATGAATCTAATTTTAAATTTGATATGTTAATCTTCACTCATTGTACTTTAAAATTACAGGTTCAAAATTTAATTAAAATTTAGCAGCATTTCATGTATTTACACGTTTCATCCTATTTCAAGTTTGCGGTTACAGTTTTCTGTAGCTTTGGTCTTTATCCTGTTTATATATCTAGAATTCAGTTAGTAATCTTTCAGCTTTTACACATAAAAATTTGTCTTTTTAATAATGTAATTGGAATATGAAAATTAGATGTATAGTTCTTGCCCCGATTGAGCACAATTTTTCGTAAAAAAGAAAACTAAAAAGTCCAGCATCAATGAGAACAACTGAAATCTAGTCTCAATTTACATTTCAACTTCATTTTTAGTTTTGTGATTGGGATTGTTATATTTTCCAAGACATTCTATTTATTATATTCAAAGTTTTAATCCTTGTGTCAAGTCAATCGTGGACAAATAAAAATGTACGGAGAGAGTAGATTCTGTGGACCTGAAATTAGTGATTGAATGAAAGAAGTGGGAAACTATACACGTAGCCAGCTTTAATTGCAATATTGCCATTCATGTTCAGAGAGTAACAAATTTAGGGTGTGAATGTAATCTATGAAGTCATTTATAGTGTTAAGAAATTAATTAGTATGAAAAGTGAGTGATAGGGAATACTGTTTGTGGATATGGAATCTTTTTGACTTTGCAAATCAATAAAGCGGAGGTTGTACGCACATTGCCTTTTTGCTTTTGCTTTCTTCATTTTCCACAATCAAACGTGTACACAAAAACTACCAGACAAAAGTTTTATGACATAATAGAAACACCTTCCTTTTAACTTTACCTTACAATTTATACCTTTTTATTTTTAATCTACATAATTAAACACTTAAATTTGTACAAAAATAAATATTCTATGTGGCATCTCATATGATAATCGTGTGCTTTATGTGGATACGAATAAATATAATTGTTAATTGAAACCAAGTTAAAAGTTACTTTTATATATTATGCCAATGAATTCTCTCTTCCTTCCCCAAGTTAAAAGCCTCTCCATTTCAATTTATTTATTTTAATATGACTTGATGACATGAAATTTGAAGGAAAAAAATTAGATAAAACTTTTTAAATTTTATAATCATAAATAAAAAGTATGTGCAGTGTAAAAAGATGTTCGTCAAATCATTTAAGATATTAAGTGTAGCAAGTTTTACTAAATGAAAAAATTACATAAGTGAAAGTCTTTAAATTAATATTTATTAAAATTAATTGTATTTTTATTTTATCACCATTTTTAGAAAAAGATAGCAATAGAATATTGGAGAGAAAATTAAGCAAAAATTTGATAAAAAAAGTGAAGAAATTAGGGTGAAAATCAATTCGCTAAATATAATTTAAAAAAATTATATTACTATAAATGATAAATATTTTTTAAATATGAGATAATTAGATGATTTTCCCCGACAAAAAGGGATGTTCTTTCTTTTGAGATGATCTAAAAAAAGTAAGACAACAGAGGGATGATAATCTTACTGCCTCATTTACTATTTCTTTTCAAAACTTGTTACTTTGTACAACAACGTACATTCAGTCAAAATAATTATTAAAGAAATGATCATTCATTATATAGACATATATAATTAGTATATATTTTATATGTAGTTGAATTATATTCAGTTTTTAAGTGTATCATATTGAATATTTAGTGTGTAAATCATGAATAAGTAATTTATATTGTATAATCAACGTATACTTTTTATGACTTTTGACAAGCTATATTGTATAGTTATGTATATTTTCTATGATTTTTAGATATTTTTTATTAAAATAAAACATCA
>JBCEWC010017245.1:0-12625 GCA_038996855.1 Solanum aculeatissimum
ATTTGCTTTTATTAATGCAAATTCTCATTATCGTTCTTATCGGGTAAACCGAAAACTGAACCGTTAAGGACATAAAATCGATAAACCAAAAACCAATAAAAATATCTTATTGGTTTGTTATTGGGTTAGCATATTTAAAAACCAAAAACCGATAAACCAAACCGATAATATATAAAACCGAACCGAACCGACCGATGCACACCCCTAGTAATAGGGGTTTCAAGAATGGGTTTTAAAATCCTTTTAAGTCAAAACTGACCTATATTGGTCATATTTTAAGTTTAAGAGAGGTTAGGAAAGGTCTGGAATGCCCCTTATGAAAAATTGGAAAATTTTCCTTCGGCGTACCAAGTTCGCGCCGCAGACTTGATCAATTTTTGAGGTTTTTCGTCAAAAATTTTCTGATTGAGTTTTCAAACCTAGTAGAAAATTTGGGATCATAACCAAGTGTAAGTCCGCAACAAGTTCACATCGCGGACATGTCGTGACTTTTCTAGAAATTCGTTTTCACTTCAAAGAATTATCTTTTGATTCGGTTGCTCTAAAAATCAACCAAGACCATTTTCCCACATAATTTTTTGTGTTGATCACATTTCCTGCCACAGATTTGCCAAAAGAGTTTGTGATCATGCATTTCACATGCGTCTCTCCTGTAAGAGTATTTTGGTAATTTTACTAGGTGTAACATTATCTCTTCCTTGGGATCATTCGTCCTCAAATGATGAGTACGCTAGGAGATTTCTCAAGGCATGAATAAAATCACGCAGTCAAATACTCCAACTCAAGGGTGAACATCAACTCAAGGATTGAAAACTCAACTCATTAGAGGAAATCATTGCCTGAGCTTATAACTCTCATCAAAGCCTAAGTCTCACTACATACATTTTCCATGATCAAGCCTAATTCAAATTCACCATGTGCTACCCATGAGTTAATCATACTCCTAAAATCTATCCCGTAAGATTCTTTTTCTATACTTAGATATTCTCACCATTAGGCACGAATGGAACATCAAAACTCAAATAACTCAAATTGTTAAAACACCTTGATAATCAGTTATTCAAACTTAAGAAGGAAGTCATCAACTCTAATCAAGAATGGCACCATCAAGATACATAAGATTCCATGTATAATTCTCAAGCTTAGCATCTCATCTCAACTACGCTCCTCTTTATGGCACTACACTCTATTAATTAAATCTTATATCTCCTATTCAAATCACTGCCTAACCTTATCCTCTTATTTTTCTTAAGCCTAATTTTAAACCCCAAAGAGCTATTCCTAAGATGATCATATTCATACAAAGCTAATCCTCAAATGCAAACTCTATACCTCCACATGGACTTTTATTTAGAGAATACTACTCCTTCTCATTCCCCTAATACATCCACCTAGAACTCTTATTCGAAAGGTATCACTAGCCTTATCCAATTACTCATATAACAACATCCACACATTCAAACCTATCACTCTAACCACTTCAACTATATCTAAGAATCATCAAGACTACTTAGCATTTCTACCTCCCTTATTGAATGAGCTCTAACTCAAAGACATAACTACCTACTCTTGTCTAGAGATACTCTAACCTACTCTTACCTATCCATGACACATCATAAGGTCTTATCTCTCTCTTTCTCCACATCCATAACCTTAATGAAAGGAGGACATCATAATTGCCACATCAAAGAACACCTACTCTTGCTCATCGACAATAACTCATCTACTATCATCTATATCACTATCAAAAATGGAAAGAAGGATCATTGGAAGGGCTTAAAGTGAAAAATAATAAGCACGATACATTCGAGAAATTTGATTCGAGGGCATTCATAATGTGATACAATCTCATTAGCCTCTTTAGACCTCTTATGCATTTATGGAATCAAACATATTATGAAACTCAAGTCATATCTCGTATGGCATAAGGTTGGGAACTATAAGATTCATGAGATAAAAGTACAACTGGAACTCCTGATCCTCAAAACTCAACATGAACGTGAATCAACATCGGGTGCATGGGTCTAGGCCATAGGCATGGCTTTCATACACAAGACAGAAATGAAGTATCACCTCAATTGAGCTATAAGGAATATAAGAGATAGAAAGACATCAATGTCTCATCCTTATCAACTCATCACTATCGAAAGCTTAAAACCCACTTTAGTTTACAAGCTCCTCATCTCCCCTTTAGCTCAAAGGCCTACTCCTTAAGTTTGTGAACCAATTCTCTTTACCAAGCTATGAGTATAGCTCTTCACACGATTGGGGCATCACTGTCCACAAGAACATCTTAAACTCTACTGTTATACTATACTCAAAGATATAAAATCACTATTAGAACCTTCTTTTGAGATACCACTCTTAGCTTCCTTCTAGATCTGTAGGCATCTTTCTATACTTACTACTCTTATTGACATACATAATCACTTCCTACAACTCTTATAATCTAATCTTTTTGTTTTATCCTGCTAACATTCAACTTCCAAGCTCTAACGTAGTTGACTAAAGAAGTCTTGGATTATAAGATAAAGCTCATCGTCATTTATACATAAGTCCCCATCAACCTAATTACTAAGGGAGATAAAGAACACTTACACCAACTCACTCTACTCTAACAACTCAAATATACTATCTAGGTTCTCATAGAAAGTCATAACTTAGAGCTTCTCACAATTTTACACTATTGCAAATGCACATCTTAAGCCTCTTCTTATCTAGTGTTCAATCCTCAATTTATTATCTCCATCTAAAGGGTACCTCTATCATACTCATGGCATCATGCCACTTGTAAGTCAACATCTTAACGTCCAATACACACTACAATAAGACATTTAGAGCAAACCTCCAATTAATATTATCACTGTAATAAAGCTATCTCCTTCTTTATAATACTCCTCAACAATTCAAGCTTAGGGCATAGTGCTAACATATGCATCACACACTTCTCTCAAATTATGCCAACTTATAATTACTAGGTAACAATTTAGAAACATAGGCTCATAAAACCTCATAGTGAAAACTCGATCAACACACCCCCTTTTCACAACTCAAGTACCATTCACCCATCCACTATACTTAGCCAAGCTCATAACTCTATGGATCTTATGGGGATCTCACTTTGAAATCATAAGCCTAGTTTAGATCTATCACATGGAAAGCACTCTATTACCTTATTCGACATCTATACTTCGCCCTTACTAATACTATGACACATCAATATAAACCTCTTTCTAGGTTAAGCATACTCCAACTCATCCTAACAATAACTCCTTCTCTATACCTCATCATGAACATAAAATGGTACTAACTACTCTTTCATCAAGACTTATGGAAATCAAATTATCACTACATTACTTACCTAAGGGACACATGACTCTAGTTACAAACCTTAATCAACCACCACTCTCACTATATGGTCTCCTCCTTTCCCTTTTCATCCTTCTAGCTCAGGGATAACAACTCTACTTATGATTTACAAGACCTCAAATCACACTCTTAGGTGGTAACATTACACTTCTAGAGACATAAATTTCTCTCTCTCATAGACAACATCAAAGCCAAGTTTTTGATAAGAGAGCCTAGGGTGTACCTTGATTAGCTCAACTAAGTCAGTTATGGTATCTCTGTGATAGATTGACACAGAACAATTTCTATAGACCCTCTCAGCTAGAATAGTATCACCAATAGGAGAAGATACACTGAAAGGTTTAGAAAGACACTCGGGAGTCTATCAAATCTACTAGCCCCATAAGGGGACACAACTAATGGGATAGCATCAGGATCCATCAACACATAATAATCAAGAGTAAGGACTCGAATCATACCCATCATACATCCTGTGGTTCTTTTCATCATGGAGGCTAACACGGCACACAACTAGTCTATGGCCTCGCTCGTGCAAGAAGTATCACCTCTCTGATTTTCTCTAACTAGCGATGTTATTGTGGAGGGTTGAGATTTGTTGGCTGATATTGAAAACTCCCTTCGGAATTGACCCTCCTAGCCACACTTGTAGCAGCCATCGGTGGCCATTTGACATACCCCCAAATGAAGTTTTCCACACTCTCTACATGTTGGCTTTTCTCGACGACCTCGAGCCACACTTCCTTGGGACAGAGGTTTTGAACCCTGAAAGGCTTGTTTCTCCTCGGCCTCCGGGTTATATCTCCTGTTAAATGTAGGTGAACTCACGAGTGGTGACACATAACTCAAGGGTCTCTACAGAAAGAGAAACCTATTTCCATTCCTTTGCTTATGTTCACTATGCTTATATCCTATTGAATTAGCCTTTTTGCTCTAAGGTTCTTTCATTTTATTCTCTTTGTCCTCTTCTACCCATTGAGCATGTGTAACAAGCTGAGTAGTAGGCTCTAGCTCTTTGATACTGATGGCATTTCTCGAATCTATGACGCATTTGGAAGGCATGGTTTGCAAACGTGTAATGCATGATTTAGAAGAGAGATTTTTTAGAGTTTAACTCTATAGCACGAATAAGAATAAAAAAGATTTGTAACAATTCCTAATGTCTTATAGCCTTCCTATTATGGATGTGGCATGCTTCACACCAATAATAAAGACTCTACTAGACACAACTTCATAGACTCCCTAGAACACTTGAACTCTATACTCTAATACCAAGTTTGTCATACCCCGGGAGGGTCCCCTTGGTGTGGCCGCCACTCAGAGACTATTGCTAGTTCCCAAGTGAACTGTTTGACCTTATTGTCACATCATACTCAATAGTGGAAAACAACACTCAAAGAAAAGACCATGAATTAAATAATCAAGTTATTATATAGAAAAAAGTTTCCAATAAATAAGAGTTGGAAAGGAAACAACACTCAACATCCTTTACTCAATGTCTATAAAGCATCTATACTCATCTAGAAGCTACCAAGACAAGTCCCAGGATACCTTAAAAGAAATAACTCTAACTACTCAATACAAAAAGGAAAAAGGCTCCTCCAAATAGCAAGGAGGGCTCACCAAATTAGCTTAACGTGAGTGGATCATCAATTGTATGCCTGCTGATAATTCCTAATACCTGTCTCTGCATTATAAAATGATGCATTCCAAATGGATGTTAGTATATTGAATATATGTAAGAATGACTAAAGTAAACACATAAGGCTCGATTCAACTCAACAAACTCAACTCAGAACTCAACTCATTCAACTCATGACTCGAATCAGTGGATATAAAAGTTTAAGGTTTTGAAATCATGCTTTAAATTACACTCAATGCTTTATGCAACTCAGTTTAAAAATCATAATATACTAAATCAAATATTGCTTGGAAGTTTCTCTAATCTACATACTCTCCACCCTACCAAAATTTGGTTATGTACAACGAAATAGACATTGTTGCCACACCTATCCTAAACTTACCAATGTAAAGGACGTCAATCTCTCCCTTTCCCTCTCTCTTAGATCCCAAGAGAATGTCCATCTATCAGGACATAATCCATAAGAGTTAACTGTATGACTATCCTACACTGACGTAGTTCTGGGCTACTTCCTCTCACCCAACTCAGTGCTCAATACTCTTTCCAAGACTAAAATATGCTCATGAAAATCAACTCAATCTCATCTCTTTGACTCATATCAAATAGCTCAACTTAATTCCTCAATAACTCAGTAACTCAAAATTATCATTCATGCAATGCAACTCAAGACTCTAAGTCACACCATACAAGACTCACTCATACAGTTAGTTAACATCATACAAATCATGCTCAACACATAAGACATATTAGATTCTCATCACATGCATATGTAAAACAGAACATGTACTCCTCGTGCTCAACTTACTCAACTCAGAAAATTAGTATCATGATCTTAATGCAATAACATACAGGAAAATAATGAAATTTGAGGATAGGCTAACAAACATACAATTAGTATTCCAATTTCTCGGTTACAACAATGCAACTCATCAACTTATTCAAGTACATTCATAAGGACTCAAAACAAGTTCAAGAAACTTATAACTTGAAATCATAGGGTTTTGTATTACTCAGTTATTACTTACAACTCAATAAAATATCTTCAAAAAATTATCTTTGTTAAACATAAAAACGACCACAAAATCTCAATTTAAAATAATGCATCAAATCAAATATAGTCCTCAATTAGGGTTCATGTGAATGAAGACATGAACATGCGTCAAACCAAGTAATCCACTCATAAAGATCATTAACACACGTTTATGTAAAAGAAACTCAATAGGACAATAGATAATTCTGGAATTTAATTCAAGAATTAGGGTATATCTCTACTCGAACTCAATTGCAATAAACTCAACATGTGGGGCGCGTAGATGAACTCAATCCAACGCTTTAAGTAGCCTTACATACCTGGAAGTTTGAAGAACAATCAATCCTCTATTGATTCTAGTGTTTGAACTCAGAACTCTCGCTCTTCTCCTTCTCTTTTTAGCCCTAACTTTTAGTTTTAGCATAACAGGGGTTTCAAGAATGGGTTTTAAAACCCCTTTTAAGTAAAAACCGACCTATATTGGTCATATTGTAAGTTTAAGAGGGATTATGAAAGGTCTGGAATGCTCATTATGAAAAATTGGAAATTTTCCCTTTGGCGTACCAAGTCTGCATTGCGGACTTGGTCAATTTTTGTGGTTTTTCATCAAAACATTTTTGATCGAGTTTTTTAATCTCATAGAAAATACTGGGATTACAACCAATTGTAAGTCTGTGACAAGTCCGCGTCGCAGACATGTCACACATTTTTCTGGAAATTTATTTTTTCTTCAAAGAATTATCTTTTGATTTGGTTGCTCTAAAAATCAACCAAGACCATCTTCTCACATAAATTTTCATGTTGATCGCATTTTTGACCTCGTATTTTCCAAAAAGTTTGGAATCATGCATTATGCACACGTCTCTTCTCTATGGGTATTTTAGTAATTTTACCGAGTGTAACATTCTATTACTCTTGCCTTAGTGACAAGTCTTAGCCCAATGGCTTCAGAGAACAAGTTGCGTCCATGAGAAATATTTACATCATTTTTATTAAGTAACTTATGGAGAACACAATAACTTGTACCTTAAAGGAAAAACATAGCTCAGAGGTTAAAAAATAACACATACCTCATGGGCAATGTTTACACTATTTCACTAAGTCTAACTTATTAGATGTTTTCTAACTCTTGTTTTAGAGGCAAGACTTAGACCAAAAACTTCACAATGACAAGTTACTCTCTATGGATAATAATTGATACTACCACATTGTGTTTGATTTATGGTATACTCTATTGTTTGCCTTAGAGTAGAGACTTAGCCTCCAAATACTTTTGAAATAACAATGTCACGACCCGGATAGGAGGCCTAGATGTGACATGGCAAAGGAGAACCCAAAAGTCATCGATCAAGCCATCATAGCATCATTACATACATCATCAGTTCGTAAGCGCAGAAACGTAAACACATATCACATAAGTCTAGGGAAAACTGGGTTTTGGACTCAAGCTATGGGGATGTTGCTGGGAATGGGATGAGCATGAATCACATAACACATAGCAAGTATTTCTAAGGGGCGGGTAAGTAGGACTCAAGCTATGGGGGTATACCAGGTTAAGGGATTTTCCACACAAGCACATTCCCAACATTCACAAGCCCATAAGCATAATCATAAGTATAAACAAAACATTATTTACATAACGAATCCCAATAGTCATAATATCCCAATAAAGCATAATACCACATGCAAGAGTTTAGTGTGTCCAACATAGCCTATACATAAGAAGAGCGGGGCCTCAACATAATTTGGGGCTCACCCTCAATACATGAAACCAGAAAATAAACAAATACAAGGAAGATAGAAGGTGGCTATTGCCCTTGAACAAAGGGATCACCACAAGCTAGTAACTCCAAAGATGTCACTCATCGTTCGCCGGAAGGCAGAAGTTGTCACCGGTTCGTACATGGTTAGAACATGTAGATGAAAGTATAGTTTAGCACAAAAATATGTACTAAGTATGCGGGCATGCAATGCATATGACAGTATAGTATGACCAACCGAGATGCCAAGGGGATACGTGATACAAAAGGAATGCACATAGCCAAAGGGAAATATATTATAACAATATGCCATGCCTTGATGCATAAAATGCAACCTAAGATTATATTATAACGGGGATGTTACTTCAACCGAAACCAGAGGAGACCCAAGTGAGTTACTACTTGGATCCGGACTACTTGCCAAGTAGATCCCTAGTCAACCCTTCAACAAGGGGATATATAACAAGTCAATCCCTATCCAGGGAGATATCTCATGTTGGCACATGGTTTGACGAAAAGGAGTATGGACCCTTGGAGCTAGTCCACCCTGACTCCAATCCCTCGGTACTAAGACTCATCCCATGGGAATACATATATATATCCATGCAAGCTCTTCAAAATGTAAAGTTGACATTCTTTTCAAAATCATGCATCATTAGTCAAACCAAAACATGATCAAATCCATATTCATACTTAGGCTAAAAACCAACAAGACTTTCCATAATCATTTCAATATCAATGCAATAGGGGTAGCTCATCTACATAGCTTATCATATCAAGCCTTCATAACATAATGAAGTGGTGCAAGCACCCATAATGCTCAAAGAACCATAACAAGAGACTATGTGATCACAAGACTTAACATATCATTCCATAACAAGAGGGTCATGCCCTTAACAAGAGTTTCATCATAACTATTCTCCAATGCATATGCCATGAATGAGAAATCAAGTGCATGGGTAATGGAGGATTTAAACCTTAAAATCAGAATTCAATAGGTAATTCAACATAATTTATGATAAGATCTCAATTCAAATCATAATGTGTTTTACCCATGCTTATTAAACCATTAAAGGGACATGCACAATGATACTTTAAGAATTTCCATGCCTTTCATACATTTCAAACTCAAATCGTCATTAAATCATCAAATTTCTACAGCCCACAACTTAATGCAATGAAATACTTCAAGAATTAAAGAACCCATAATCAAAGAAAGCTAAAATTCATAAATTAAAGAGTAGGGTTCTTGGGTCTTCATGGATGGAAGGTAATCTATGAATCAAACCCACATACCTTGAAATTAAGCAAGAGAATTGGATGATATTTCAAGAAAGATAAATTTTCCCAAATTTCTTCAAGCTTTCATCAATGGAGGTCAAGAAAATTGAGAGAATTTTGGAGAGACTTTAGGAGTGTTAGAATGGATGAAAAGGGTTTAGGATTTGGTTTAGGGGGTTTAGGAGACCTTAG
This sequence comes from Solanum aculeatissimum, assembly GCA_038996855.1. Lineage (NCBI taxonomy): Eukaryota > Viridiplantae > Streptophyta > Magnoliopsida > Solanales > Solanaceae > Solanum > Solanum aculeatissimum. The sequence continues at coordinate 9,272 of JBCEWC010017245.1, forward strand.
AAAGCCTAAAAGAGGCAGAGGATCTAATTAAATTTTGAATTAACCATTAATGAAATGGACTAAATCACTGAAGATAGTGTCACACAGAAGGCACACAGTGGCCGTCTACTGGTCCACTGGCCGTGTACCTGCTCGTGAGACTTCACTTGGTCTCGTCTTCAGCTTGAACTCTCGGGGGACTTTGTGGATCACTTCACGAGGGGCCTCACGGACTGTGTACTGGTCCGTGGAGCATCACTTGGTTTAGATTCCAGCCCCGAACCTTGGCCAACATTTTGGACCATTTAACGGAACCCCTCACAGGCCGTGAACGGTCACACGGATCGTGATGTGGTCCGTGGGACCACACTTGGTCCATGGCCTGGAACCAACCCCTAGGAGCATACTGGATGAACCGAAGAGCACCGCCACAGACCTTGGACCACCAAACGGTCTGTGGTCCAGCCCTGAGACCCATTCCAGAACCCTTTTTCCCAGTGTTCTTCCAATTATGGGTAGTCTCACTGCAAGGGCCATAACCTTTGTATACAAACTCTGAATTGAGTGAAAATAGTTGTGTTGTGAAGATAACTCAAAGATCTTTGATTTGATGTATAGCAGCCCATACAGTTCATCCCATATCAAAAGTTATGACTTTTCAAAGTCCACTGGACAATCGTCCTCACAACTTCACTAAAAGGTCCCTTTTGAATCCGGCCACTTAAATACAACCCATGGCTACCAAAACTCAACCGTGACCAGTTCAACATGAACCCTGACCAACCATTACAAAGTTATAAAATTTTTGCATCATTACATCATCTCTCCCTTGGGAACATTCGTCCTCGAATGGGCTAAAACGACGGCTTAAGGACATCTACCAAATAAGAGATATTTTCATCAAAACTTATAACGGATCATGCATCATTTAAAAAGTCCTTCAAAGTTCATGTCAAAGCATCATTTAAATCATTTTGGTGCTCATGTATGCATACAATGTCAGGAAATTCAAGAAGCAAAGAATTAGGACCATAAAAGGGATAGAACCTAGCACCTTAGGCTTAAAGATAGGGATATCACTCCATCATGTCCAACTCCGCTTCCCACGTTGCACTCTCCACGTCTTGGTTTCTCCAAAGCACCTTGACCCAAGCTATGTCCTTGTTGCGCAGCTGCTTCACTTGCCTATCCACGATCTCAACCAGTATCTCTTCATAGGTCAAATACTTCTCAACCGTTACACCCTCCAAAGGTGTAATTGCCTTAGGATCACCATCCAACTTCCTCAATATGGACACATGGAATACCGGATGAATGGAGATCATGTCCAAAGGAAAATCCAACCTATAGGCCATATTGTCAACCCGTTCCACAATCTCATAAGGTCTAATATCCGGCGGCTCAACTTCCCCTTTTTTCCAAAATGCATGATGCCGTTCATGGGACACCTTCACATACACCCAATCACCAACATGAAATTCAAGATCTCTCTTCCTAACATACGAATAAGACTTTTGGCGGCTTTGAGCCATCTTCAATCTCTCCCTAATTAATTTCACCTTTTCAATGGCCTCCACTACCAAATCCGGGCCTAATAAGGCCGCCTCACCTATTTCAAACCAACCAACCGGAGATCTACATTCCTACCATACAAGGCTTCAAATGGAGCCATACCAATGCTAGCATGAAAACTATTGTTGTAGGCAAATTCAATGAGCGGTAGATGATTATCCCAATTTTCTTTGAATTCCAACACACAAGCCCTTAACATGTGCTCTAAGGTTTGAATCGTCCTTTCGGCTTTCCCATTGGTTTGAGGATGAAATGCGGTGCTCAACTTGGCCTTAGTACCAAGTCCATTTTAAAAAGACTTACAAAAATGAGAAGTAAATTGAGTACCACAGTTCGATATGATAGACCTTGGCACACCATGCAATCTCACCAACTCCAAAAAATACACCTTAGCATACTCCTCGACACTATAGGTAGTCTTAATAGGTAAGAAGTGAGCCAACTTAGTCATTCTATCAACCATAACTCATATAGAATCGAATTGTCTCCGAGTACGGGGAAACTCAACCACAAAGTCCATGTTCACATCTTTCCACTTCCAAGAAGGGATTTCAATATCTTGTGTCAAACCTCCGAGCCTTTGATGTTCCACTTTTACTTATTGACAATTAGGACATTCCGACACGAACTTGGCTATCTCCCTCTTCATACCATGCCACCAATACAACTCCCTCAAATCTTGGTGCATTTTGATAGATCCCGAATGAATAAAATATTGAGAATTATGAGCCTCCTTCATGATAATCTCCCTTAAGTCATCAATGTCTAAACACACAAATGGCCTTGGTACCGTAGCACACCATCTCCCCCTTAGGAGAAAACCTCAATCTTTCCATCGACAACCAACTTCTTCAACTCTACCAAGGAAAGATCTAAGTCTTGTTTCTTCTTAACATCAACCACTAAGGAAGACTCGGATCCACCTTGAACAAGAATTCCACCGTTGTCGGATTCGGCTAACCTCACACCCAACCTAGCCAAAAGGTGCATATCTTTCACTATCTCTTTATTCCTTTTTTCCACATTAGTCACACTTCCCATAGCTAGCCTACTAAGGGCATCCGCCACCACATTATCCTTGCTGGGGTGATAAAAGACACTCATATCATAGTCCTTGAGAAGTTCCAACCATCTCCTTTGTCTCAAATTAAGGTCTCTTTGGGTGAACACATGTTGCAAACTCTTGTGATCGCTGAAGACATCCACATGAACCCCACACAAATATTGTTGCCAAATTTTCAAAGCAAACACCACCGCTGCCAACTCAAGGTCATGGGTCGGATAATTTTTCTCATGTACCTTCAATTGTTGGGATGCATAAGCTATCACCTTACCATGTTGCATAAGTACACAACCCAAACCAATACGCGAAGCATCACAATATACCACAAACTTATCTAACCCATTTGGCAAGGTCAAAATCAGAGTCGATGTGAGTTGATCCTTCAAAGTTTGAAATTTTTTCTCACATTCATTTGTTCACACAAACTTGACCTTCTTTTGAGTCAACTTAGTCAATGGAGATGCTATGGAGGAAAACCCTTCAACGAACCTTCTATAATAACCGGCCAAACCAAGGAAACTTTGAATATCCAAAGGAGTCAGTGGTCTAGGACAATCCTTTACCGCTTCGGTTTCCTTAGGATCAACCTTAATGACATCACCGGACACCACATGACCATGGAAAGTAACTTTTCCCAATCAAAATTCACACTTTCTAAACTTAGCATACAATTGCTTTTCCCTCAACGTTTGAAGCACCAATCTCAAGTGATCCATATGCTCTTGCTCACTACGGGAGTA
>JBCEWC010017246.1:0-12624 GCA_038996855.1 Solanum aculeatissimum
AGTATTGCTATATATTGCTATAAATGGTAATAAATAAAAAGTATCGCTAAAATCAGTAATTATTTATTAAAAAAGATTCGCTTAAATAATTTTTCCTTAAAAAAAAACCTGTCCTAACTTCTATTATCTTGGGCCTGCCTGACCCATTTAAGATTTCTGCCTTGCTGCTGCTCTCTTGGGCCTTTGGCCCATTTAATCTGTTGCATGCTTTAAATTGGGCTTTTGGACCCATTTCCTGCTGTCACCGCACTTGCAAAACAATTGTCTTTTGAAAGAAAAGGATGACTCATATCACCCTCAACGAACCAGGAATGCAAAGGTAGAATCCCAAAAGGGACTCGGGTAAAATTACATGTAAAAAGAAGAAAATAACAAGGATTAGCACCCAATCAAAATAGACAATTCTATCCAATCTTAACAGATACATAATAAAACTAGAAGTTTAACAAACATAAATGAAAACCAAAATGCCAGAAATAAAAGACAAGGGCCGGACTAACGAATATCATAACTTTATAGGACAAAGGTAACCAAAATCAAGCATACTCACCTACAGTAACTTAAAGGATAACCATGAAAAATGGGACAAAATGATTAAAGAATGAAAATTCTAAACATTTAAAACAACAAAGTAGCAAGACCCAATTTACTTGAGCTAACAACACCTTAAACTATATTAGCCCTTATAAACAAAAATTTAAAGCAAAGAAGTTTTAACTTCAAGACAGTAGCTAGGAAAACCCTAGGCAATAACCAAGAAAGAATTAAAACTTGAGACTCTTAACTAGAACATGTTTTGAATTCAAGATTTAACTTATGATCAAGAAGATACTTTAAAACAAGAACTCATACATTACAAAGAGCCAAATAGAATCAATTTAAAGCCTTAATATGCTGAAAAAGACAAGATTAAAACAGGGATGTGAGATGGGGACAAAAGAGAAATTTTAAACCATAAAAGACAGAAAACAGTGACAAAAGAAACCAACAACAAGTTCACAAAATATCCTTGAGATCTAACTTCAAAACAATGATCAATAAGCAAATAGTGAATAAAAACTAGATGAAATAGATGAGTATATGAACAGAACAACAACACCAAACAATTAACACTATTTTTAAAACTAGGCGAGCAGAACACATGTCTACGCTAACCTACAGGAAACTAAATCACATAAGCCATAAATAATTTAGAATTGTAAAGAAAATATACACATTGAGCAAGTCAGAAATAATTAGACTACTTATAGAATTTGCGGTCACGACAAACAGAGGTAGAGATAGAGACAAACTCTACTGCACATTTATATAAAGGGCTTGTCAAAAAGAATCAATTAAAGAAGGAAGTTATGGCGTATATTTGAAGGGCATAAAATGTTTCAACCAAACTTTAATTTTCAGTAAACAAAAGGTACCAACAATACCCTTAACCTGTACACAATAATCTTCAAATACAAATTTTTTTATCCAAATCCGATAGGATACCAACAAACTCAATTAAAACATAGGAAATGGGGTCAGGAAAACTAATAAGAATATTGAAACGAGGCATTCAACAGTCACGAACTCAGTACAAATATATGTTCTAGAATTTAGAGTCTAAGAGTGAAATCAAAGATCAAAACAGCCAAACTCAGACAGAGATAGAGACGAAAAGAGATTTTCATAGCAAATGCTCAAAGCTTTGCAGTTGTTTTGACAGAACACTTGAGCTCACATCAAGATTCAAACTCTTAAAATATTGAAACAACGAAAATGGGTCATTTTGAAAGTATTACTGACTGGGAAAAACTTAAAACCAACCAGACACCACAAATGTTGAACAAAGAAACACAAATCAACACATAATCAAAACTTTTACCACTTAAATACAACTCTTCGGCTTTGAAAAATGCTTTAACAGTGGATGACAATAACAATGAAGTAGTAAACCAGTTACAACAAAGCAATTAGGCAGAATAAATATTAACATCACAGATTGAATATAATCATGAAACCAACATCAAAGCGGAACCTTCACAACTTAAATATGACTCTTCGACTTTAAAAATATTTGAATGATAAAAAACAACAATCAACGATAAGTTATAACAGAGCATTTTCAGTTAAGACGAACCATTTTAAAGTACTAAGACACAGTAATTCAAAAAAGAAACAAACACAACTAAACGAATAGAATTTTTACCTTTCGAAGCGCAGGAACTGAGACAAGACGAACTGAGACGAAAGCTTTCACCACCTGAATCTCGTGTATCAATTAAACTTCACGAAAAGCCACAACTTTGAGCCCTTTCAAATTGATGAATTTCTCTTAAGAATCGATTAGGGATGAAAAAATTCTAGTGGATTTTCTTAGATTAGAAACGACTAACTAAAAATTTCCAATGTCTCTTTTAGATGAAAATCGGCTAGCGTTTTTTAGAGTAAAAGTTTGTTTCTCTTCCCTCAATCAGTAAAGGAAGAGGACTATTTATAGAGGATTTCTAGGATCTGAAATTGAAGGGAAAATAATGAATAATTCGATGATTTTAGGGATGAAATTTCAAAATTCAAATTCAAATCCTTCAAAGGATAAGAAATTATCTCGAATTTTTGGATAATCTTCAATGGGTTCTAGTGAATCAACCATTGATTTTAGGGATTAAGGGGAGATGGAGACGCGTGTAGGATTCCTTTGAACGGAATCATACAAAGAGAGATAGGAACAAAAAGGACAAGAGGACACATATGGAGGAATTTGTTGAGAAACGTTAGAGGAATGTTGGAGTTTGTTGAGGAATTCGTTTGAAGGGATCTGGGGTTGATTTTTTTCTAGGTTCGTTGTTGTTGTTTTGGAAACATTGAGGGGAAAGAGCGTGTAGAAGGTGAGGAGTGTGGGATGAGGGAAAAACGCAAAAGAGGGGCGTGTGAGATGTAGGGTGTATATGTATAATAGGTTTATGCATATTTGTTTATGTTGGTTGAAAATGAACATTGGGCCGGGTTGGGGGTGCATTTTGGGTTGGGTTTAGTTTCGAAAAGAATTAAATTGGGTCCAAAAGGGTTCTGAAAATGGGAGTAAATTGGCTGAAACAAAGAGTAGAAGGCTAAGGGGATTTGGATTTTTTAAAATGGCCAATTCAATTGCAAACTTAGCCAATTTAGGCTTAATTAGTAACCAAATTGAATTAAATGGGTGAAATTGACTGAAATATGAATAAGACAAATTTTACTAATCAATTAACAAGCTTCTTAATTTTAACCAAATAAAATAACCAACTTAATTATAAACTATCTGATTTAAAATATAAACTATGATTGAACTAAACTAATTAACAAAATTTTCAATAAGATAAGATAAAAATTAAAATTAAAAGAAAGACAAAATCTTTTGATCATAAAAAATTTTAAAAAATGACAAAATTACTAGCAAAATTATGAAAATAAGAAAAATTATATAAAATCACTTGAAAAATATTCTAAATTTGTAAAAGCTAATTATTTTAAATTGAAGAAGCTCAAAAATTAATTTACATTACGGAGGGTAAAAATTGGATGTCAACAACTGTCCCTTTATTTGGATATGATCGATGAAAGAGATAGTGGAAAAAGAAAATTGATGAATCCAAATTTAGCCGATCACATCTTCATCTGAAAGGCGCTCATCACAGACTTTTGGGAATTTATTGTCAGACCTTGATTTTGGGTTTCGTACATATCTCAGGCTACATGAGAATTCAAGCCACTTGTAGCTCAAGATGGTTGATTTTATGCACAATTTTGAAAAAAATCAAAAGTTATCCTAATATCAAATTATGGAGAAATCAGAATGTTTGGGGATGAAATTTAATACCAAACATTAGAATACAATTGAGTTTTCAAAATTGAGCCCGTCTACATATCCTTGGACTTAGGAATCAGTATGTTTGCAGTTCGACTCCATCGATTGAAAAGAAAATCTCTTATTCTGAGATAACCTCTGGTTTGGGAGGAGTGACAAATAAATCGAATTATGAAAAAGAGGCTTGCAACCTCTTAACTATAAATGTGGTGCACTTCACACTCATAATTAAGAACTTACACAAACATAATTTCCAAAGTTCTTGGTACATTGTCACTTGGATTGGAAAGGATTGCTTCCTGTGAGAGTTGAGGTTACTCGAATGTGAAACTGAAGCTGACTAACTCAAAGAAATGTCCACATGCCTTCTGATAGGGGTGTGATTGGATTGTGGTGGGAGTCACTTCTCAGCTAGCGTTCGAAGAGTTTGACATCCCTCTTCAGACTATGTCCCAGTTTGTTGCTAAGAAAAAGTTTCATGTTGTGTTGCGTCCTATTTGATGACATCCACATCTGTGGTTTTTTTGAGAATTCATCCTTTTGTACACTCTCGATAGAACTAAGACGAAAATTATTACTATAAACCATAAATTAGATATGAGGATGATATTTTTTACCATGTTTGAAACATATTTTTCTCTTTGACGTGAGAGATAATGAATTGATATAATGCAACATGATGATGGCCTTCTCAAAAATGAATGATGATGTCTTTGATGAATGTGATTACCCTCTCAGCAATAAGTGATGAAATGACCCTCTCGGCAACTTGAAATAAAATGGTCTTCTCGACAATTTGAATATGTAATAACCTTCTCGATGGTTTGAATATGCAATGACCATCTCGAAAACTTGAATATACAATGACCCTCTCGACAAATGAATGATGAAATAGCCCTCTCGACAACCTAAAATAAAGTTGCCTTCTTGGTGACTTGAAGATTAAATGACCCTCTGGGCAAATGAATGATGAAATGACCCTCTCGGCAGCTTGAAATAAAGTGGCCTTCTTGGCGGCTTGATGATGCAATGACCCTCTTGGCAAATGAATGATGAAATGACCCTCTCGACAGCTTGAAAATAAAATGGCTTTCTCGACGACTTTGAAAATGAAAAAGCCTTCTCGACAACTTGAAAATGACATGTGATGGCTTGCTGGAAATTTACGTGAGACAAAATTATTTATCTCGGTTGTTCCCTTTGCGAAATAAGACCTACAAAAGTTTTCCCTGCATCCACAGAAAATTTCTTAGCTTTAAAGCAAATTGATCTGTGTTGATTCTTTGATTGTCTGCTCCTCGTCTTGTCCTTTGGTGAATCGCTTTGACCTCCCGCTTTTTGTTAGATATAAAATAAGAAACATATTTTGACCAAGTTGACACACAAAAATTTTTTAGATAAGATAAATTTAGAAAAGAATTTTTTTTGAGAAAAGGTTAGTGCCAACTGTCATGTCATATAATGCTTAGATGAATACATTTAGCTTCTGACATGGCTTTCTTGATGCATCACAGTTGTTTCTGAACTCCTGATCAAGCTGGGGATCTCCAATGTCGCTTTCAGACTTTTGATGCCACTTGTGAAATTTTTTACTTGACTTAAATTCTGACTTGTTGGAATTTTTGACTTGCCTTAAATTCTGACTTGTTGGAGATGAACCTTCTTATTGAGAATTTTTGAGTTTTCTCTCAAAAATTCTATCTCAGATTTTTTAATAGGAGTATGATCGAGCCGTTGTGGCACCTACGTATCTCGTTGAGGTAGGAATTAGGTCAAACGTAGTTTTCCTCTCAGGAGGTAAAGAAAAATAAAGGAATAAATAAAAAAAATGACCAATGCCGACATAGACCACCTACGTATCTCATTCTTGAGAATTCAGGTCAAACATAGTTCAAAGAAAAAGGGATAATAAAAGGGATAAGGGGATGACTGAGGTTGACATAGGCCGCCTACGTATCTCATTCTAGAGAATTCAGGTCAAATATAGTTAATTACACGAGGGAATTAACTTCAAAACAAAAACTTGAATAAATACTATGTGATTACAGGGAAAGAAACAAAGAAAAATTCTAAACATTCAAACATAGTATCTTGTAACGACATCTTAGTTGATCGGTTTTGGCCACTCTTGACCATCCATTTCTGACAAAATTAGTGCACCACCTGACAGGATTTTGCAAACCATGTATGTCCCTTGTCAATTAGGTGCGAACTTTCCTTTGTACTCATCTTGATGAGGAAAAATGTGGTTGAGAACCAATTGACCAACTTTGAACATTTGAGGTCTCACTCTCTTGTTGAAAGCACGAATCATCCTCTGTTGATATAACTATCCGTGAAAGAAGACAACCATTCTCTTTTTATCAATCAACGGCAAATGCTCAATTCAATTACGAACCCAATCTACATCACTTAATTTAGCTTCTTGAATGAATCTCAATGAAGGTATTTCAACTTCGGTGGGTATCACTGCTTCTGTTCCATACACCAACAAGTACGGAGTTGCTCTAATTGGCGTTCTGATAGTCGTGCGGTAACCTAATAGAGCATAGGGTAACATTTCATGCCATCCTCAGTGTTTGACAGTCATCTTCCTCAAGGTCTTCTTGATATTCTTGTTAGCAACTTCTACGACTTCATTCATCTAAGGACGATATGTTGTTGAGTTTCGGTGAGTAACCTTGAACTGCTCACATATCTCTTTCATTAAGTTACTATTGAGATTCGCTCCATTATCTGTTATGATGGAATCTGGTATCCCAAACTAACATATTAGGTTGCTGCATACAAAATTAGCTACCACTTTCTTCGTCACAGTTTTGTAGGAGACTATTTCCACCCACTTGGTGAAGTAATTGATGGCGACCAAAATAAATTTATGACCATTGGAGGCAGCTGGTTCTATAGGACCGATAACATTCATGCCCCAAGCTACAAACAACCAAGGGGAACTAATAACTTTGAGTTTGTGAGGAGGCACCCGAATCAAATCACTATGTATCTGACATTGATGATATTTTTGCACAAACTTGCAACAATTGTGTTGCATAGTCATCTAAAAATAATTAGATCGTAGAATCTTTTTTACTAAGGTGAGCCTATTCATGTGAGTACCGCAAACACCAACATGTATTTATTCAATAAGTTTCGCAGCTTCTATGGCATCAACACGTCTAAGGAGATTCAGATATGGAGTCCTCCTATAAAGGATTTTCCTATTTGGAAAGAAGTTGTTAGCATTTTTCCGATTTGAAGTAGCATTCTCAGGATAAGTTCCAGTCTCCAAATACTTCTTTATGTCAAAATACCAAGGTTTTCTGTCTGGTTCTGCTACAACATGCAAACAATGGGCAAGTTTTTCTTTCAAATCTATCTCTAAAGATTAATATACATCATGTCTAGGTGCTGGATCATTGAAGAAATAGTAGCAAGGGTAGCAACAAACACATTTTGTAACCTTGGGGTGTGCTTGAACTTGATTTTTTAGAATCTTTTATATAAACTTTGTACTAGTTGCACATATGACATGATTTCTGGATTATTCACAACCCATTCTCCTTGAACTTGATGAATCAGTAAATCTGAATCCACGATAACCAAAAACTCTTGAACATTCATATCTATAGCCATCCTCGTACCTAGAATGCAAGCTTCATATTCGACCATGTTGTTAGTACAACAGAATCAAAGTTTTGCAGCCATAGGATAATGCTGACCAGATTCTGATATCAAGACCGCTCCAATACCACTTTCTTGGCAATTCACGGCTCCATCAAAGAACATCCACTAATCGGGGTATACCTCAAAGATGTCTTCTCCCACAAATGATATATCTTCATCTGGAAAATAAGTTTTGAGTGGTTCATAGTCGTCATCAATAGGATTTTCTGTAAGATGATCAGCTAAAACTTGTCCTTTGATCACTTTCTGAGTCACAAACACAATGTCGAACTCACTCAATAACATTTTCTACTTGGCTAATCTTCCAGTTGGCATCACCTTCTAAAGAATATACCTCAATGGATCCATATTTGAAATGAGGTATGTAGTGTATGAAGACAGGTAATGCCTCAGGTTTTGTGCAACCCAAGTTAAAGCATAACAAATCTTCTCCAAATAAGTATACCGAGCCTTATATGGAGTGAATTTCTTAATTACTCAAATAGCAGATTGCCCTTTCTTTCTTCATAGTCTCATCATGTTTTCCTAACACATATACAAATGCATTATCTGAGTCAGACAAGTATAACAGTAGTGAACTTCCTTCTCGTGGAGGGACTAACATCGGTGGATTAGATAAGTAACTCTTGATGGTGTCAAAAAAAGTTTTATATTCTTCTGTCCATTCTATCAATGCATCGTTTTTCAACAACTTGAAGATAGGCTCACAAATCACAATGGATTGGGATATGAACCGACTGATGTTGTTCAATCTTCCCAAGAAACTCATAAATTCCTTCTTCATCTTCGGAGGAGGCAATTCTTAGATTGCTTTGATCTTAAAAGGGTCGAGCTCGATACCTCTTCTACTGACTATGGATCCCAGCAATTTACCGGTACACACCCCAAAAGCACACTTGGCTGGATTTAGCTTCAGGCTATATTGACATAGACAGTTAAAGAACTTTTTCAAATAAGTCAGATAATTCAAACTCTCACGGGATTTGATAATGATATCATGCACATACACCTCGATCTATTTGTGAATCATATAATGAAATAGAGTTGTCATAGCCCTCATATAAGTAGGTCCAATATTTTTAAGACCGAATGGCATCACTGATAATGATACACACCCCAGAGTGTGATAAAAGTTATCTTTTCTACATCTTCTTCGTCCATTAAAACCTGGTGATATACTGCGAAGCAATCCATGACCGACTGCATCTCGTTCTTGGAACAATTGTCAATAAGAATGTGGATGTTTATTAATAGAAAATCATCCTTGGGGATAATTTTGTTGAGATCTCTGTAATCAACATAGATTTTATTCTTTCCATCTTTCTTGGGAGCCGAAATGATATTGGCCAACTAGGTAGGATATTGGGTCACTTCCACCACCTTGGATTGTATCTGCTTAGTAACCTCTTCCTTGATATTTAGACTCAGATCTGGCTTGAATTTTCAAGTCTTTTGCTTCACCTGAATGAATTCTGGATTACTCGACAATTTATGAGAGACAATATTTGTATTCAGTATTGACATGTCATCATAGGACCAAGAAAATATATCCATGTACTCTTTGATCAAGAGGAAAAGTTTTTCCTTCTGAGCATTATTCAAATGGAAATTAATTCTAGTTTCTTTGACACATTTTGCATCTCCCAAATTCACTATTTTGGTTTCCTCCAAGTTGGGCTGGTCACAGTTCTCAAATTGTCTCAATATTTTGGCAAGATGTTCAAGTACCATGGTCCTTTCATCGGTCCTTAAGCTCAGTGTCATCTGCTTCATTCTGTTCATTCAGTTTTTGACATGACATGACATTGGCAAATTTAAAATTATTTTTATTGAAATCATAAATAAACATGGTTAGATGAAAAAATTGAAACGATAAAGATGGATAGTAAATAAAATTTTAAAATAAAGGGATACTTTCATTCAAATTTAAAGAAAAGCAAACTTTGGCCATGACCATGGGTCAATCTGCCTTTTAAAAATATCACAGAGAAATTTTAAAACATAAACAAAAAAGAGTAAAACAAAGCAGAGGTGAGTTTCGAACCTCCTCCGGACTGCCACCTATTTCGAAACAAGCAACTAAATAAGTCTCCATCTACCAAGATGAGCGGGGAATCAAGAGAAGAGTTGATGACTAGTTCGACACTTGTTTGTCTGGCTTCACCTTTTGAATTTCTGACACCTCAGCTGCATCATCAATAACAACATCGATCTCCTCGAATAGGTTCTCAATTCCTTCCTCTAAACCATCACCACCGTTATATTCTCATACCGAAAAAGACTGGTAAAGATGAGGTATTGGTCTTGCTAGCGCTTGATCAACCTTCTGACTTAGTGCTTCCCAATCATCATCTTCTAAAGTGACAACCCCAATCCAAACTTTGACTACTTCATTGGCAATGAGATGGGCTCAGTGATACCTTGCAAGTGCTTTCCTAGTCAAAACTCGGTTTGAACCCATTTCTGAGCTTGACTGTAGCTATCATCTTATAGACAGTGGGCATAGGAGGTCTGAACATCAAATCATTACCGATGGCGTTCACTATCTCAATGGTGTAAAAATCAAACCCTCTAGTGACATTGTCAACAATTGGTGCATATACATTCGAATGACTTTCCTTACCATAGATAACCACTTCATGCTCATCCCATACAAACTTCATCATTTGGTGAAGGGTAGAAGGCACAACCCCAACCATGTGAATCTAAAGCCTTCCTAATAACATGTTCTAGCTAGTATCAATATCCATTACCTAGAATTCAATAATAAATTTAGTGGGTCCCACCTGGATTTCTAAGTTCACTGCTCCTAGTGTCTCTCTTCGACCACCATCAAAAGCTCTTACATTAACCTGACTCTGGTAGATTTTTCCAACATCAAACTTCAACCGTTGGAGAGTAGACAAAGGGCATATATTCAAACCAGACCTATCATCAATTAAAACTCGGTTCAAAATCATGTCACGATATTTAGTTATGACGTGAAGCGCTTTGTTGTGCATCGATCCCTCAAATGACAGTTCTTCATCATCAAAGTTGATGTGATGTCCTCGGGTAACCCGACTTATCATAGCCACCAAATTATCATTATTTGTCCCTACAGGCACATAAGTATCTTCCAATGCTCTCATCAATGCTTGTCTGTGTCGCTGTGATCTCATCAACAACACCCATACAAAAATTTGGGCAGGTGTCTTATTCAAGTGTTTCACAATAGAATACTCCTCAAGTTGCATTTTTTTCCAAAATTCTTCAGCCTCGGCTTCACTTATTCGGTCTCTTATTTTGATCTTTCTTACTTGATTCCCGAACCAATTTCTCTGGCACATAACATTTATCTACTTTGACCAAATTCTGTGTATTGACAGTTTCAATCACAAACTTCTTAGTGGGAACTCCTATTGGAACAAAAAGGAATAACTTTTGGCGGTGTCAAAATCACAATCTATGGTTTTTCAGTGATGCACAGAGATGCTACACCCTTCTCCAGACTTGCAACGTCATTGGGGATTATTGTGTTAACCATGCACCAATCTTCTTCTTTCCCGATCATACTGACAATATTTTCTCTATGATTAGGCAAAGGATTGTTATTGACATTGGGAGCAGCAGTCTGAAGAACAATCATATCACTATCAATCAAATTCTGTATCTTGTGGTTTGGATTTATACAGTCTTCAGTGTCATGGACGACATTGTTAGAATGATAAGCACATGTCTGGTCACTCCTAAAACATTTAAAACTCGTATCCATTACTTTTGGAGGAACGGGATGAATTAATCCTTCAACTGACAACCTTTCAAATAACTTTGTCCAACTTTCGGCAAATGGAGTGAACACTCAGGGGGTTTCTTTTCTGAGCTTAGATGAGGAGGGTTATAATTATTTTATGAAGGTCGGGGTACTTAATGGTAATTCAAAGCATTTTAGCGAGGCGGTGCGGTGGTTTGGAATCTTGGATATGGTGGGGCCTGATAATTTAGTTGTGGAGTTTGGTAATTTGGGGTGGAGTAATTGGTAGGAGGAATTTGGTAAATTGGTTGGACATTTGAGCAATTTGGTGACGAATTTTTGAAATTTGAGTGGATATTTGGGTACTGGAGGGAATGGTAATAAGGAGAAGGGGTTTGCTAGTTTGGGGGTGGAGCTTGATACCCTGATTGGGTATAATAAACCGGGAATGAATTTGGAGCAGGTTGAAAGCAGTCCAAATAAGGTGCAGACTTTCAGACATAGGAGGCCGAACTCTGGCAGCCTTTTTTCTCGACCTATAAGCATATTCACAATAGCTTTTTGTAGATTTCTGCTTAATCTTTTCCAAGGAACACTACAACAAAAATACTTTTAAAGATCATTTTTTAACGAAGAAAAATGAATCCAGTCGTTATAAATACACTTATAGTGACCAAATTTTTTTATGGTCCTCATAAATATACTTATAGTGATCATTTTATTTTTTGTCATTATAAATACATTTATAGTGACCAAATTTTTTTCGGTAGTTATAAATACACTTATAGTGACCAAATTTGTTTCGGTCGTTAAAGATAAATTTTAATCCAACATTAACAAGGGGGTAAATTTGATCATTAAAAAGCATAACATCCCATCGTTAAAACATATTAGTTAGTGTAAAAATATGTTTTAATTAATATGAGTACAAGAGATCAGACCAAATCATGTTATAAGTATAACAAGTGACATTTTGTTAATCATTCCATCATTCTGATAAGGATCCTCTATCTTTTATAATTTTACTTATTTCATAAAAAAAGTTTAATAAAAAAATATTAATATATTATTTTCTAATAACTCTATCCATCATTCTTATTATAGTCAATTATATATATTTTTGAAATATTATAAAAGTATTTAGTTACAATTTTTTTGGCATAATATTTTTAACTTAAATATTTTCTTGATATAGTTTCTATATATGTTTTTATTGTGAGAGACAATGTATTCATCTTTACTTGACCTTTTTAAAGATGCAAGATGAAGTAGGTCAAAACAAAAAATTGTAATGAAACAAAAATTTTAAATAGAAGTAATAATATTAAATATATAATTATGAGCTTATGAGATTAATTTAAGGTAGAAAAATTATATAAATTTGGTAGTA